>VYZM01000273.1:215667-253615 GCA_013398915.1 Dromas ardeola | reverse complement strand
CCCAGAGAGGCACCCCCTCACACACCCCCCTCCCCCCCTCCCTGCCAGCATGAATCCACCTGCCGGTGCTCCCCCACCGCCCCGCGCTGCTCACCAACAGGGGGATCCCGAAGGTCATCGTGCGGCCCCTCCACAGCTTTCGGAGCCGCTCCATCCCCCTTCCCGCCCCGCGGGCCGCGGCCGGCACCACTCCCGCCTCCGGCCCGGCCTCCCCGCTTCCGGCTGGGCGCCGATCCGCCCGCCACAGCGGCCCCCTCCGCCGCGGCAACGCGCCCCGGAGCGTTGGGTTCCGGGCGCGGCGCTGCCTTCCGTGGTGGCCTGGGGTGTTTGGCAGAAGGAGGCCGCCGCCTGTGGAGGGCGGCCGGGCTTAGCGAGCCGGTAACCGCCTCTCCCTAGACATGGCCGATCGCTTATTGAAGTCATGCTGGTGAAACGGGGCGTTCGGGCCCGTTCGGCGCTTTCGCTGACATGGCTGCTGCGGCCAAGTGACCAGTTACAAAGCCACAGGGTACTTGTAGGTTCTACACGCTCACAGACACGTACCGCAGAAGCTCTTTGAATTAACAGACATTTGATGAACATACACAACCGGTGCGCTGGTACCAGGCCGGCCTGTTGAATGGCTTCAGCCACCCCACTGGCTTTCCTGAGGAGAAACGTTTGCTGGGGAGCACGTCCCCCTCCCGTGTCCCAGCTGCGGCCAAGTTGCTCGGATTTGTGGCTTCCAGCATATCTATGGGAAGGAAAGGAAGGGGCTGGAGCCATGCTGTCACCTGGACAAGTGTGCAGCCTGGGTTTAAGGCCAGCAGGTGCCCGTAACAGCACGTGTGTGCTGAGAGGGGAATTGAGGCTTCAAACGATTTGGCTCCATGGCTGCCAAACTTGGACTGTCCAGAAGCTCCTCTGAGGTTTCTACCCCATTTTTTTTTCATCTGCCACCTATGGCACATGGAATGAAATCTCCCCACCCATTATTCAGAGAATCATAGCATCATAGAATGGTTTGGGTTGGAAGGGACCTTAAAGATCATAGAATAGAATCATAGAATCATAGAATGTGTTGGGTTGGAAGGGACCTTTAAAGCAGTAAGCAGGGACATCTTCATCTAGATCAGGTTGCTCAGAGCCTCATCAAGCCTGGCCTTGAATGTCTCCAGGCATGGGGCCTCCACCACCTCTCTGGGCAACCTGTTCCAGTGTTTCACCACCCTCATTGTAAAGAACTTCTCCCTAATGTCTAATCTAAACCTACCCTGCTCTAGTTTAAAGCCATTGCCCCTCGTCCTATCGCTACATGCCCTTGCAAACAGCCCCTCCCCATCTCTCCTGTAGGCCCCCTTTAGGTACTGGGAGGCCGCTATAAGGTCTCCCTGGAGCCTCCTCTTCTCCAGGCTGAACAACCCCAGCTCTCTCAGCCTGTCCTCACAGGAGAGGTGCTCCAGCCCTCGGATCATCCTCGTGGCCCTCCTCTGGACCCGCTCCAGCAGGTTCATGTCCTTCTTATGTTACGAGGCCCAGAGGTAGACGTAGTACTCCAGGTGGGGTCTCACGAGAGCAGAGTAGAGCAGGAGAATCATCTCCTCATGGAAATTTTTTTGTGCAAATGTGCTATTTTTGTTAGGTGTTTCTACCACTCCTAGCACAGAGGCATTCTTATTTTTGGATTAGGGCTGCTACATATCATGCTCTTGTTCTTACTGTTTGTTACTTTTGGTACCTATGAATGCCCATTCACTAATATCACAGAACGTTGTATGAGTATACTGTGCTATTATATTAAGGTAATTACATCCATGAGTGCCAGTTCAGTCTGTGTGTATGCCAGGACTGAAGATTCAAAGTTAGCCACTGTAGCCTAGTCCCTAATGGTGAGATGAAAACACCATCCACAAAACTGCAGTAACCCTGAATTATCCTGTTAAGATAAAATTCCCTTTGGATGCATATGGGGAAGAGGACTTCACCTTCAGTAAGATCACCTCTGAAGTCACAGAAATGAGAAAACAACAAAAGACTACAGAGAATACTGAAGATAACCCTGAGGCTGATGACGAACTCAGTGCTACCATATGGCTGGGTGGTTTGCCACAGGAAGGCCCTAAGGAGAAGTTCCCTTCAAGAGCCTCAAAGACAAAAGAAAGAACATTTTCCCCCAGACAAGTCCATTCCAGCAGACAGAGAAAAAGGCTGCCGCAAATAGTTTGGGAAGAAATGAAGGCTCATGCTGTGCACAATGAAGAAAATCCATGCGAGCATCCATAGCCACCGCAGCATTCCCAGGAGTGAAAAGAGTGCCCTTCCACTTGTCAGCAGGGCGAGGATTGCCTTTTCTTGCTTGAAGTGTTCTAGGTACTGCAGTCTGGAGCCTAGGGAAGTTTCAGCACTGCATATGCCTACTTTGTAAGACCTTCCCTCATATGTAGGGTTACTAGCCTCTGAGCACACCTATCTGTTTTCTGCTGAACATTTACAGAGGCTTTCATGTGAGAGGATTTGACTCAGATTCCTGACATTTTTCTGAGTTCTGAACTTCCTTTTGTGCTTCTGGCGGGTATTTGATAAAAGGACTTGGCTTGGGTAAAGTGGACCTCAAAGGCAAAAAATCTGTCACTTTGCAAAATCACAATCAAATGATAATTAGTTCAAATGACTAGTTCACTGAATCTCAACAGAGCTAGGGATTTCACCTCCGCACACACATCAGAAAAACCAGCCTGCAGAGGTCAGGGACATTTCAGGAAAGCCAGTGGCATGGAGAGACTAACTGCAGCTTACACCTGGGTTACCTTGGCAGAGTGGGAGGGAGAGCAGGGCTGGAATAGCAGGAAACATTGCCATTTGGGATCGGTTATCATGGAGGGCACTGCTGGAGAGAAACATATGCAGCCTCTGCGGTCTCCAGTGAGAGCTGAAGGCTGTGTGAATACTAATTCATCAGTGGATGACCAGAACTTATCCAGCTGAATCTTTTACTTGTAACAAGAGACAAGCCAGCTCAACACTGTTAAGCCACACATGCAGTCCCTGCTACCTTTTGTAGGTGAACACACATACTGAGGCCTGCCTTCTGTAATTTTGAACTTTCCATCAAAGCTCATTGATTAAAGTAGTTGTCAAGATCTGGCCGCTAGCCATGTCTTTCATTCTGTAGCCTGGTTTCCTAAGGAAAGAAGATTACCATAATCGTAACGTCTGTTTTCCCGACTTGTTATCCCTTATTCCAATCACATTGGACCTCCAGAAACTTTTACAGCCTTTTCAAAACAAAGCTGGCTACAACAGCGCTAACAGACAGTCTTACTCTGAGATTTAGAGCCATTAGTCATTCCTTGCTGGTAGTAATTAAATGTGCTCTGCCATCCACTAAACACCTCTCAGCTACAGCCACATGCACAATGGTGGAGCTCTGACGTGTTGGAGATAAGAGCATGTATTCTCCAGGCACGGGCTTTTCACGTATTACTGCAGCCAGAGGCTCTGCCATGTTCTAGTAGCTTGTGGCAATGGTAGAGCAGAGCTGGCATAATGGAAGTTCCTCTTTAAAATACTTCCAGAGTCGCTATACAGCCTTTCCACAACCCAGATCATTGCCTTATAGTAAGCACAGCAGGGGCAAAGTGGAACAGGGCAAATGCTGCCTCAACTCAGAGAGTAATTTAAAACCATTTGAAAAATGAAACATTGGTGATTACTTCCTTTGGTCTTCTCCATTAATCACATCAAGGAATTGGTGGAGGTACTTTACTTAAGTTTTTTGAACATGTCAATAAGCTACCACATATGTACAACTAAAATGGGAAGAAAATCAAACACGTAAGAAGATAAGCTAATATTATTGCAATCCAGTGGCCACTAACTTGTTCTGAGAGCCTCTCCAGTCTAGACACAAATAAACAGAACTGAAGAACAAAAAAAATAACATAGAAGGAAATGACTGCTTCTTGAGTACCTCAATAATACAAAGGCAGAATTCCAGAAATGTGAACTCTCAGCTGGAAGCGATGAGAGCAAGAGAACAAGTCTGTGTCCAGTCCTGCGCTGTGCTGAGACTGGGATGAACCCATCACAGAACACAGGCTCAGTGCTGGCGGACCAGCTCGCCCAGGGCCTCTGAAAGTACAGCTGTCCCTTTTAAAATGTCTTAAGAGTTTGAGAGATATAGGCCTCAAATCACAGACTCAGGAAGAGGAACCCAACTGACAAAAAAAAATCAGTAAGAATAATCTCCTGAAATTGTGTTGCTATTATAGATACAGATGAGCTGAGAAGAGAGGTTATTATTTAACCTCTTTCCTCTCACCCTAACTTTCCCTGGAAACAGTTTGTATTGTAACTCTAATATTCCAGCACTAGGCTAACCTCACCTTCAGTCTTACTGTCCCACCTGAGTACTATTAGCTCTCTGCTAGAGAAAGAACCCACAGCTGCTGATGCCCATGTGCAGAGTTTGTGCCCTCTCATTCCAACTTTTAAAAGGCCACTAAAAGCCCTGGCAGTAAGAAGAAGGGCTAAGAGTTTGTGCCAGCGCCTTGGCGTGCTCTGGTTAAGATTCATAAGCTGGTCTTCTGTTTTCACTGATAACTGTTGGTATCTGTTCCCCTGGTGTTATGCTCTGAAACAGCAAGAGAAAGCAAATATGTAACTAAATACAAATATGATATAATTATATAATAACAATGGTAATTTTGTAATAATTGGAAGGATAAGAAAAGTGCCTAAAACAAACATGCTGTACCAGAGATGAACAGTAAATTAGACTTTTAAAATGTCTTCATGTTTAATAATCTAAAATGCTATTAAATTACAGAGGTAAAGCTATCATCAATATATATTTTATTTCCACAGTGTCCCTTTGTTTTTGTCATTGTCGGTCGGTCACCTTGAACAGAGATGGGTAGGGAGAAACGCTTTTGAAGATTGGAATATATTCTGGTTTTGATTTACAACAGAGGTTTGATCCCTCCTTGATGTGACCCCTACTGCCATAAACAGACGGACAAACATAAAAGTAGGTAAACAAACATCTGTTTTTTATGATATTGACAGCTCACCCCAAGTGTTTTTTCCCAATACTTCAAGCACATATTCATGTTCCCAGGGAGGCTGCGTGTAACTTTCTTGTCCGGGTTACCATACAGCCAGTTAAGCATTTTTTACTTTGTGAAATACTGTGAGAGGGTTTTTGTGTGTCAAACATGCCTCTGGAGCCCTAGTTCTCTCCTAGATGTATACACGGTGCTTTATCTGGAGCTCAGGTGCAGAGCAGAAACACGAGGGTGATGGCTGGCTGGCTTTTGTCACATCGGGAACTAGGTGTTTCTGACTGCAGTTTCCCTGGCCTAGGCAAAAGCTCTGGGAAAGCCTCTTCTCACTTTTCCTCCAGAGAAGAACCTAAAAAGAGATTTTAAAATTCACTGCACATAATGTGCTGCTGGCTATTGGCAGGCACACTGGGAACTTCAGACAAATGGAGCTTGCACTGCTGGTTTAGGCTGCAATGGCCATGACTGCAGGGGAATAGAGAGTGCAACAGTACATTGTGTAATGAGGTTTCTGGGCAGTGTGATGGAGAACAGGATGGAAATCTTATTAAACGTTCCTGGACAAGCCAGGGTAATCAAGATTGGTGCTGGACTGGATACCAGGAGCTGCAGAATTGCTCGCAATGCAGTATTGGCTGTGAGTAGCCAAGGTTAATAAGGAACATGACTTTAGTTCAGTACAGAACTTGCAGCAATTTGTTTGGAGGATGAAAATGAGAGGCGTGTTGTAAAGGTTTTTTTGCCCAAGCATGCATCACTTCAGGAGGCGGTGGAGTGAGGCCATCCTGTGAGTTCTATTTCCATCCAATAGATCTCTCCAAAGCCTCCTGCTTCTCTAAGAGCATGCACATGTCACAAACCATTAAGCGCTGCCTATGCAGACGTGATGTACATCATAGCCAAGACCTTCAGCCCTGAAAGCACACACTTCTGTATACCTGAGCTAAAGAAACAGCTGGTTGGACTTAGCATGCTATTGCGACCAATAAAAGGAAACAACCACCCATCTTAAGGGCTTGTAGTTCTTTCTGGGTGGCGGATGGAAGTCCTGACTTGGTAGTAGCTGTTGGGAACAGCATTTCTAAAATGGCAACCCCCTCTCAACACCGTGCCTGTTCCTTTTTCATCCTCCTTTGTGTAGTCAAGAGGAGTTGCAAAGGAGAGAGGGGGCCTGGATTTCCCCTTTGATTCTCTCCTACATCTTCTGACTAGAAGTTCTAGTGAGGTAATTGAGTGGAAGTGTTGGTGTACTTGTCCTTTATTCCTCCTCTGCTTTCTCATCAGTTGTCAGAATGAGCATAAACACATCCAAGGACCAAGCTCTTGTCAAGAGCCAGCTGGAGACGCCAGTGCCCATTTTTCATGTCACTGAAATAGTGCACACAATGGAAGGCACCATGGTGGCCCATGCATTGGAAGGGTCATCCATGCTTTCCAGATGTGGCCCTAAGTTTCCCCCTCCACCTCCAAAAAGGGAGGAGAAGAAAACAGGTTGACATTCTTTGGGTTCACCACTTATTTTAACCTTCTTGGGTTGGCTCAAAAATAGTCTGGGGAAGGGTGGCTCTGGAGCCATGTTTTAGGTCTGTGAGTGCAGGAGGAAAAGCTGAAGGGAATGCTGACCTTCCCAACAGATTCACTCTCTTCCTCCTTGTGCTCGGGAGGGCCATTCCCCCAAAGATAGCCATCAAATATTAGCTAGGAGAGAGATTCCCCAGTGAATCCGGGGAAAAAATGAAACGAGGAATGCCGCCTACAACTAGAGAAACTGAGAGGGGTCTGTGCCAAAAAGCACCAATATCGTCCACAGTCATCTCTGCACCTACTTGGTAGCTGCCTCTAAGCACTAGCCTCATCCTCTTTTTGACCCCAAAGAAAAGCCACTGTAACACATTCATTTTCTAGGTTCTTTGTTATTATTTTCAAGAGCAGGACAGTCATTCGAGCTCTTAAATTTGAGTATCGAAAACTGGTGGTTTTAGAACAGCAGCACCTTTCATTTGTCCTTCATATGAGTTAGAAACCTGATAATTACAAAAGGGATGGGGCTGAGGGGAGCTTGTTGCTGGTCTAAGAGATGAGAAGGCTGAGTTGTGGCTCTGCTTCCTTCACTGGGTGTGGGCAGATTTGTCATAGGGGAATGGCAAACCCAGCCAAAATAGAGAGGAGGCTGCTGGGCTCACATGGGTGGGGGAAGAGATAAAAAGATAAAATGGTTCCAGAGAAGGAACATCACAGTACGGTGCCCCCCTGCCCATACGTGTGCTCTCCTGCGCGAGAGAGCCAGCAGTTCTCCGTGGATCGAGGAGCATGGGGGGCCTGGGAGGAGAATCCAGTTTAGTCGCCACACTCCTCAGTTCAGCATTGGGGTTCACAGTCATTTTGCCAAGCAACTGTAGTGGCAGCCCTTGGAAAAGGGACTGAAGCTTCACCTCCTTAGTAGAAAGGGTCTTCCCTCCCCTGTGTTGTCCATTGAAGGAGAGAAGAGAGAAACCAAGGTTTGAGAAAGAAATAGTACAAGAGAGAGGGAGATGTTATTTGAGGCATACTGGGCACAGTTTAGACCCGAGTATGTCTACAGGTTCGCGATGTGCCTGAGGCTGAGGGGGCTGCGGAGGTGGAGGGGGACTCCTCATCCGTTGTGTCCCCCTGCTCCTCCTTGTGGAGGCCGAGGCTAATGTGGCTCTGCAGGGCTGCTGGGGTCAGCCACTCCTTGGGAAGGCAGCTCTGGAGGAAGGGGATGCACGAGCTGAAGTACGCCAGGCGGTTCACCCAGCGGGGGATCTCTTTCCCACATAGTATCTGTGGAGCAAACCGAAAAGAAGCATGGTTAATACTACCAAAACACATGCGTGGTGGCAATGTCATCTCCATCCGCACCACCACCTCAGCAGGGTGAATTCACTGTTGCTCCAAAGAGAGCTGTTTGAAACATTGGAGCATCTTCTGCAGTCAGGAACAGCTCTAAATGCAAATGCTACACAACTGCTCAACACACACAGAGAATCCTGCCAACTGTAGCCCTTGTCAGCATAGACAAGGGCTACCTTCTCATAGAAGAGACCAGGGAAAACACTTCATGGCCCTCAAAGGCTTTGGTCACTCTGTTCCCCAGGCAGTCCATGCGTAGGAGGACAAGCCTGCTGGTGCTTCTCAACCAAGACAATGACACTCATTTTCCAGGTAGCTCAAAAAATTTTGAAAAAATATTTAGGGTGTTGCTGGCCACACCTTGAGGAACACAGAAGCTAAGCCTGACTAGGTGGATGGAGATGCCTGAGAAGATGTTCTTGCTGCTCACTTTTCTTCCTCGGGTCAGTCACACACTGGGTCAGTCAAGTTACAGTATCTGTGGGTCCTAGCACATCGCCCTTTAATTTCTCCTCATGTGGTATTTCCTAAATGTGGGAAAGAAAGCAACAAACAGAAAAACACTGGCTTCTCAGTAGGCCTGTGTTTCATCATAGATGCTCCTGGCACTGATTTGGGTTACACTCTGTTAGCACAGATATTGTTTTCCAAGGTCATCTCATACTCAGCACAGTGAAACAACTTGCTGCATACAGCAGCTCCTTTCTTCTGTAGCGTTTGACCACACATACATACAGGTGCACGATTTTAGTAGCTGTATCTGGCTTAAGCCACATAAGGAAAGTTTCCCTTTACATTTTACCATTTCCTGGACCATAAACAGAAGAGTCATGTAGAACTGATCAGCCGGGGTGCCTCAAGAGCCTGTCTTTAGTAAATACACTGCCTGTGTAGCCCTACACCAGTATACTAGAGCCTGAAGTCTGTGGCAGTTACAGCAGTCGTAATACCCGAATTCTCCTTCCCTCCCAGTGCTGTCTCCTATGGAAACTCCACCCCACAGGCCTTGTCCCACAATATACATGGATTAGCGGTTCCAGGGTTGTCCATAATGCACCTTCTGCCAATACTAAATTTCTTTGCTCTTCCTCCCACCCTCTTATTGTCTAAAACTATGCTTAATTTAATACTGAGTACTGCAAAAACTAAGAGGTGTCTGTAATCCACTAAAGAGATTATTTGGCAAGATGTCTATTATCGACAATGGAAATGCAATGCTTAAAGGCTTCAAGAGATTTTCAGGGAGCATGACTGGAGCAGTTGCTAGAGGATGGTCTGTGCTGCTTTGTAGTTGTTACAGCCGATGCCCAGCTGGTCCTTCATGCATATGGCCTGGGAAGAACGATCTAAGCCCCACTCCAACAGTCACTTTGAGGATAAGGGAATTAGCTTCCTCCAACAGTGTGGAGTTTCCAATGAGGTGCAGAGAAGGTGGCAGACCTGTGACCGTGCTAATTTGACTACAGAACTCACTTTATTTTGACATGCATTGTTTAAAAATCAATGCGTGAAATTGAAGACATTATCATGAACACGTAGGTATCAGAGAATGAGCAGAGCCATTTAGCTGCTAAAATTACTTGCAAGCATAGACTGTTCTTTACCTAGTACACCGCAAGGACTTTTATTTCAGTTCTTACCAGTGCTGCATTCTACTTAACCTCAGATACAGCTACATGAAACTGTATTTTTGAAATTTTTAATCTGCAGACAATTACTTTATTACCAATTCTTTATCTCCATTCAGATCCCTGGTTTCCATTGCTAGAGCTGTTTCCTGAGCCTCTAAGCAGATGACCTCTCCACCTGCATTTAAGACTCATTCATAGAAAATGTGCTGATCCATTTGATTTTCTCACCAGACATATCTGATCATTTTCACAAGAATACAGCTGAATTTTTTAAATTGTATTCAGTATGTTCTACTCAAATGTTGAACCTGAGCCAAAGCCAAAAAAATGCAGCACAATTGTCTCTGGATTTTGTAGCATTTCTCTTTCTTTCCCTCCAGGAACTTAGACAACATGTTGCCAGTGTAGAAAGTGACTCAGTTCAGGCTCCTTGTGATGTATGCGTGCATGTGAGTTTAGTTCTCAAGCAGTGGTTAAGTCTTAATAAAGACTTCCCCCCAGATACTAATAGGAAAACAAAACCAGGGTATGATTCTTCAGAAAATTATCTGAAACAATCGAACAGTGCAAGGTAAGACTGCCTGAAATGGAAATACTGTTTTTAAGAGTTGGCTTTCTTTTCTAAGCAGATCCCCTTGCAACTAAAATAGCACTTCCCAATGTGGAAGCAATGACGAGATGTTTGCCTTTTGTTTATGGGAGCTTCTTCACCCAGAATGAATCAGTGAGTCAAGGAAGAGACAGAAAAAGAATGGAGATGTGTGGGCATCTGGCCATCAATCACAAAAGGGCAGTTTGTGGAGCTTAAGGATAATGATGAAGTCAAAGTGGTTTCCCTTTCCTCAGTCATGCTTGTCCTCGCCTCTTGTCAGTGAAGCCTTGTTATTATTCCACAGCAAAACACAAGGCTCAACAGGAGCAAAAGGGCAACAGCAGGGAATGCCACTAACTCTACAGCCTGCTCCTGTGTTTCTCACTCCTTGCCATAAAGCGTATTGTGCTGGAGCATCCAGCAGTACTTAGCTAGTGGAGAAACATCAAATAAACCTGACTGCAATGGGATTAAGCCAGCTGAGTTTAAATAAAACATCATAAGCAAGATGAAGTGGGTGTTTTCTAATTGCATATGAAGACACGGAAAAATCTACCTACTGCAGCTCTTCAGTGCAATTCTCAACTGAAAACCTCACACTGGAACAATAAACTCACAGAAGCCTGTTACCATCTATTGTTTCCACCAGCAGAACTCTTTTTTTAGAAGTTCGTAGAGGTTAGGATTTTAGTTTTTTTTTTCTTGTGTGCCAAACAAATAGGGTTTTCTCTTTTTAAAGGGGTAAACTTCTCTGTGATGGGTCATGTACTTGTCCTGTCAGCCTTAGCAGATATACTGTTATGGATTAGAAATCACTGGTCCTGACCATCACATAGGATTATCCTGCTACCATCCCTTCAGGAACTTAACATACCTGTAGCAGAGCCTGAGCTTGACACTTGACAAGAAAACAGCCGAGCCTCTTAAGCTGACTGGAGAAGCAACTTTAAAGAAATGAACAGTCACAGAAGGGCTAAGCCTATGTAAGATATAAGTAGGAAGATATAGATATAAGTGGGAAGATATAGCTTCTGTTTGGGGTGGGAAACACTGTGGACTACATGACTACTAGCAGCAAAGCCTGGCACACCCCAGCCCACATAGGTCTTCACTAAGCTTTGCAAACCTCCTGTGGGTACTATCGTCGACGAGCTATCATTGCCGAGCATAGCTCTTCCTCATCTTTCTGACACTGTCAGGTCCCTGAAGGTGTGAGTTATTCTCACCCCACAGAGCCAGCCAGTCCCTGCCACAGATTGAAATCCAGCATTTCGGATAGTGAGCGCAGCTTGCGGTTGGCCACCAAGAGACCTGTCCCTGTTTCACGCAGAAACTTCGGCGGAGGCTGCATGTACTTGCAGCTTCCACTGAGCGGCACCTCGTGACAGAGAGCCAAGTCTCCCATAGCTGCAGCTTCCTCTGGGGACTCTGTGTAAGAACTGCGAATGACCCAGCTGACATCTGCAGAGTCCAGTGGAAACAGCAGTTCAGACATCTGTGGCTGAAGCCAAATGCAAGGGAGAAATGGTACCTGACAGTTTGGGTACTATTTCTGGGCAGCGGTCAGATCCACACCAGGATTTCAACTCATCAAGAAACAACTAATTTGCGATACAAAAAGATCCTCTGAGCATCTTAAGCTGTGTCATTTTGCACTGAACAGTCACTGGTTAAAATGTACAAACTGCCCGGGGAGTAAGGACTGCACTCCATCACTCTTTGCTCCCCTAAGTGCCCTAAGAATGAAGCTTCAGTGCTCAGCAAGGCCTTAAAGCCCCCTGCAAAGCTTTGCTCTGGGCAGGCGAGCAGCCTAGCACCTGGGAAACATGGGTTTAAATGCCATCCAGCAACGGAAGAAGCCGAGTCTCCTACCTTCTAGAGGACAACATTATCAATGTGCTGCATTTTGGGAGGTCTTTGCACCTATGGGCATATGCCGTTATAGTCTAAAAGGCTGAGCATCTTCCAAAATAAGGTGAAGGGCTGATTAGTTGTAGATCCTAAGAGAAAGCTCTTAAATGCAATAGGTACTGCACTGTGTGCTGGATGATGCAACTGGGGCAATTCAGGCCATGCACAGAAATATAACTCAAGGCACTTAGGAATTTTTTTTAAGTGAGCCCTCACAAAGGCACTGTGTAGTGCTCCAATCCATGAAAATCAAGATGAGCAGAGGCAACATTACGTTCCTCAAACAATACATGCTAATTACTTCAATTCTTGTCTTCAGACTGAGGCTTGGAGAGTTCAGCACTGAACATCTGCTGAACCACCCACTGCCACTTCCACTTAGCAGCCTTGCTAAAAATGAGGTGACGTCCACATGGGGAAGGTATCCATTTAAGCTACTGTACAGTATTCCCCTTGGTGCGTCTTAGAGAATGCAAAGGGCTTTTACTGGTGTCTGAGGAGTCTAACACACTTTTATAGCACTTTTAGAACAAAGCCGTTAGAGCCCAAGGGGAATCTTTCCAATTTTTGCATGAGTTGGCTCCTACGAGGCCTAGACAATATAGCATAGATGATGCTTATCAGATTTTCAGAATAAGGCCATTAGATACAAACCAGCACATCTGCCCAGTCAAAGCTTGCAGGCTCTGCTAGTGCAGCCAAAAAACATACATAGAAGGAGAAGCATGGCAACGCGATGAAATTAGTACTTGGACACCTCTGGCATTAATCATTAACCCAAGGCACAGGGACATCTTTTTTAGCACCTTGCAAAAACTGAACTGCCCAGTGCTGGCAGAGATCAGGGAGTCCGAGTGCGTCAGCGAGGATCATACCTCTAGCTCTGCACTCCTGCTCGGCCGATGCACGTGGTGTTTATGCTGAAAATAACATTCCTGAAAGAGAACTGACATGCAGCCTTCACAACACACCTGAAAGCACAGTCGCACCTTGGTGGAGCTGGCATGCTAGGATCAGTTGCTTGAAACAGATTTATTGCATAGTTGCTGTGTGAAAATGAGAGTTTTTACTCTAGGGAATATAACTATCCTGTGGGGATGAATAGAACAGAGGAGGTGGCACTGGGCTGTGAAGCTGCATGCAGCACACATCCAGCAGAGCCAGGAGTGGTCCGCGTCTTGCAGAGGAAAGGGTACAGCTGAGAAACTGTAGATGAGGCTGAGTGAGCCCAGTAATGAGGCTATATTCTGGGAGGTAGCAACCCAAGTCAAAGGGAGGAAGGGAAAAAACTTTTAAATTAATTTAAGCAACTGTCTAAAATGTCCCCATTCTCCTATGCAATCCCTTTTTGTCCCACAGCAGGCAGGGCACTGCCACTCCTATGGGTCCTCTCCAGGACTGCAGCTGTTTGTCCCGTGCAAAGCAGAAGCAGCATCTGCACCATCCACCTGAGACTAGCCAGGAGCGAGGGAAAGGGAAAGCACCGAAAGCAGGGACTAATGCCTCCGGTCTTGCTCTCCTTGTGATGCTGGTCAGAACATGCCTGTTACCTCTGTGGTCCTGCGGTGGAAGGACAGGGTTGCCTCTACGCAGGAGTCTGCATGCAGAGAGATGCCATGAACAGAGACGATGGAGTAGATAGCTCTGGGTCAAACGACACAGCTGGCTTATAGCACCACAGCACTCACAGCACTGTGTCAGCTTCACTGGCCAGGCCACCAGCGGAGAGGCACGGTGGCTGCAAATGTGACATCTTAATGAACCACATTCAGAGCTGAACTCTGAGTGGCATCACTGATTAGTTATGTACCAACACTGGAGCATGGCAATAACCTCTTTGAGCATGAAGTTCCTTGTAAGCAGCACTTATACGTACAGCCAGCAGCTGCAGGATGACAAAGTAGGCACAAGTGGCCTCATAACAGATGACCATTTTGGGAATACTAAGTATAATTAAGTCTGGTCTTGTTAGTGACATTTAAAATAATGACTCTCCCACCAAATGAATGAACAACTGCAATTCATTCATATTATCATGGCAGCGTGAAGAGGAACTGCCTTCTCCTAGCAGGTGCTGTTTCAAGACCAGTGGCTGTTGCCTAATAGGGTCGTCCTTCCAAGTATTATAGACATGCTGAACTTGACCAGGCCAACCCATATGCATAGGGGGATGGACATCAAGAGCATCTATTTGTTCCTGAATAGCTAACCAAGAAAATCCTGTGTTTCAGTCTCAAGCCTTGTTTCCTAACATAAGTGAGCAGCAGGTTACTGCGAATGGAGATACAGTGAGCAGAGAGCGCACACCAACTCATAGGAAGAGGGAAGGACCTTCTATCTGGCAGTGTTGGCAGGACTCCTAAGCAAAAGGTTCCAGTCTCAAAAGCTTATCAACACACTTAGACAGTTCATTTACACTCCTGACACTTTCCATTTATCAATAGGCAGCTGGTGAAAAGGACAAGGTTTTTCCTTAACATCTTCATTCGTGGAAAAGAGGCATCTATTCTCAGGCATTTGCACACACAAAGGATCAAAGGCTCCATGATGGTGTGACTAGAGATGAATTCCCCAGATAGCGTGAACTAACTTAGCTCCAAGGTATTATGCTTTTTTGTAACAGATAAGGACATGGGGCTTTTGGTTTGGGAAGAGGGATGCAAAAAGCAGATAAAATAAAATAGGCAGTACAAAACACCCACATTTACAACAGCCACAAAGAGCTTGAGATAGGGTTGGGTTTTTTTTCCAAATTCACTCTTCACATTTAATCTTTTTTGCTAGATGGATCACTTTAAAGGGAAACCCTAAAATACCTGCAGAGGTGCATGTAGCAAAATCAGACCATTTTCAAAAATTTGCAATGATGTGCTAAAACTTGCCCCGGGGTGTGTGTGTATGAGATTTTTGTTTCAAATTACTTGCCACCTCATACTATTCCCCAGCCTACGTAGACAGACAGGGAAAATAGGATGGACTGAGAGAGCTGAAAGGACCATATAAGAGTTACTCCACTAATCGTTTTTGTTGGGCTATAAGACTCATTCAGGATAGCAAGGCTAGAAAGGTTAATGATGTCATTTATATTTTATAGCAGCCTTTATTCCAAGGACTTCCCAAATACTTCATAAATTTTAACTAATACAGAAACTACACCTAGAAATCTCATTTTGCCACAGCAGAGAAGCCACATAATGCAATATAGCAGTTTATTAACTGCATACAGTCCAAATTGTGCATATTTACAGGCAAAAACAAGAGAAAAAATGACATCCATCTGAAACCATGGGGATAATTTATGAGTGCAGGATGTCTTTATTAATAAGCTTCTTCTAAACGTACGTGGCAGTTAAAAACCAGAAAACAAACACAGCCTGTTCCCCATAGAGCTAACAACATTCAAAGGCTGCTGCAATGAAGCAAGCCTTTCCATCAGCTTCAGTGAGGACTGGCTCAGGCATCAGGAATTAAAGCTTTCCTAATGTTCTTTCATGCCCTGTGGTTGTTTTTTTGTTTCTTTGTTTGTTTGTTTGTTCGTTTCCTTCTCTGCTTTCTGTGTGTTGGGAGCATTGTGTCCCCAGCCATTAACAGAATTGCACGTAGGCTTTTATGCAACAAAACACCTATATCCTCCTCCTCTGCTACAGGGGCAACTGAAAAGCAATTGTTGACTAAGGAAAACATGGGTATTACTTGTCTACTTAGGATCTGTTGAAGACTGGTTTATAAACGCTTCTGACGCTTTTAACTGTGACTCAAATGCCACCTGAAGCTCCCCTCTCTGGTGTTTAATCCTTTCTCTCCGATAGCTTTCAGGCTAAGGAGAGCTTCCTAGTTTTTAATAACATTATGATGAGAACTCACATGTGCCTGGGGATGGACCTGAAAAGCTTTAGGCTTGAATTATTCACTGATGATTAAAAAACTGCCCTCATTTAGTCCTTAATTCAGCAAATCTGCCTTTTTCAGAGCATTTGCTGAAAGTCAAGCTCCTCTAAGGAAAGCAGAATTCTGATACAAGTTTGTTACATGCTGTCAGCTTTGCCTTGGCTGAAAAAGGACAGGTGAATAGCCAGAGAGAAAAGAATATGCACTGGCTACCATCTCCTGTCATTTCAGCACAGCTCCACACCCTCTACCAGTAAAGTAATATTCCTCTCTTCTACCAAAGCTCCAACCACATTGACAAAGGACAACCAAGGCAGCTACACCATCAGGGAAGTATACATCAGACATAGCTCTAAAGCCAATCACTGAGATATCTTATGCTGCGCTTCAGTTATGAGATGCGTATTTCCTGCTATCACTCTGATACACAATGATAAAGCCTCTCTCTGCTACTATCAATAGAACAGATCTTTACCAATAATACAAAGAAAAGGGGAAAGAAGCCCTAGCATCCAGCCTACATGTGATCCACACACAAGCAAGCAAGCCTGATTGCACCAAGATCAGCCCCTGCCTCCCAAGGAGATTCAGATTGTGTGGCTTCATCAAGCATTTCCATCCAATCTGGCATGCAGGTTTAATAATATCACTCTGGTGTCAGCATCAATAGTGGGTATGCTACATGCCTATTTCAGTCCTCTGTAACCATCAGGTTGCAGGATTCACTGTGCAGACTGCATCCATTAATCTTCAAGGTATTTCCTATTGGAGCGCATCCTTTTAGGTTGATTTGAGAGAGTCCTACTGACTTTGGGAAACTGGGAGCTATTTACCTCCCAGGTTGAGTATTGCAGTGCTGCCGCTCTAAGACTGGCTGCAAAGCATTTGATTGTGACAGGGTCCAAAGTTCCTGCCCTGTTGGAGCCAGTCTCATCTAGAATGCTCAAAAATTTTCCAAGGCTGACCTAAGCTACCTCAGATGCTTAGGAGACTTTCTTCCCCTCCACTGTCAACAAAGAATGGGCCAAGCTCACTTTGCTAATCTCCAGGTCTATTTTCCAAGGCCTCTTAAGTCCAAGAACAAGACCCCCCCAGTTACCCAAAATATTTTTCTCTCTCTGGAAACTTCTGCAAATTCTACAACTTCAAGATGAGCTTCTAAAACCACAAGCACATAAATTCTGATTTAGGCCTTCCTCTTCTCCTGCTGAAATGTGTTATCTCCCTGTTTATGTAAATAATTAAAGTAGGACAGTTCGCACAGGAGAGGCTGAAGTACTCCCTGCTCCAGAACATCTTGTAGCTGATATTCAGGAGAATTTTTGCTGAAATATAGGAGAAAAGGTAAATGAACCTTTAGTCCAACCTGCTCTCCCACATCTGAGCAAGCTTCTCTCTATCCAGGAAGTTCTCAGTTACTTGCAGATGAATATGTCTTACCAGCCAAAAGTTTCGTTCGAACCCACAAAACGTCCTAGCGAAATTTTCAATAAAACTGTCAGATCCCTCTAAAAGGATCTGCTTCTGATGACTTGGTTTACTCCAAAAATCCTAGTTCAGCTCTAATAATTACTTCAAATTTTAGCCATTTACCCAGATGGCGTCTCTGAGTACCGTCCTCTGGATCCAATCCTTTGGATCAAGAAATGCTGAGCAATAAAGAAACCGATACTTTAATGTTTAAAGGAACACTGGTACAATGTTTAAAGGATCAGTGGGTACAAAAGGAAGCTGGATAATGAGATACCAATCTGTTTTCCTCAAGGGCTTTTAATCTTTCAAATCCAAATGACCTTAAAGAGCCTTCTGAAGAATGATCACATGGATGTGAACCACGTGCACTAACTTCAGAGTTGGTTCTAGTCCTTTTTAATAGCTTTTTCTGGGTATAAAGGAAAGTCGTGGTAATTTAGGAAGCAAACAGGGATGTTTTACTGTGCTTCACCTTCCCTCAGTCCTGCAGCCAAATTGTACTTTCAGTGACTGTAGGGGGATTCATACCAGATCACTCAGGTGTTTCTGAGCCAGGTTTGTTCCAGGGGCTGCTGCAGATTCTCTGACCATGCTCTTAGAAAGCCAGACAGGTCCTAGAGTAACAGCCTTCTCAGCCTTCTCCTGCCTGCCTTCTCCTTTAAAAAAACAAAAATAGTAGGGTAGTTTTAGAGCAGCTGCAAGACAGATAAATAACTCCAGGCTGGGAAACTGCTACAAAATACGGAGGGTTTTGACCTTTTCTGGTACTTAAGATAAATTATGTATACAAATCAGAAAGAAATCATTCCTATTTCAAGAACAGGGAGGAAAGACATGATAAAAGAATAAAACCTTCTGTCACTGCTCTCCTCAGGTAACGTTCCAATGTCAACAATTTTTAAGGTGAATCAAATCAGTGCCTCTCAATTAATTTCCTAATCATGATGAGCATTAAATTTGTATCTTATCAAAAGGACCCATAAGACCCACTGACTTTATAGTTATTCCACCACTGGTAAGGCTATTGGGAAACAGAAGGGGCTATCTTCCCTGGTGCTCAGAAGCCATACTTCTTTGATAATTGTGTGTCATGTGTCCTATAGCAAGGTGCTGAAGAGTTTCCTAAAATAGGGATCATTCCAGTTGCGTGGCAGTAATCACATTGACAAAGGGAGAAGGACTGGCTTCCTTGAGTCACTCCACTTATCTTCCAGTTCTGGTGCTGATTCAAAGGTGTTTTTCTCCCTTCCCATGGTAGTTTGCCCTTTTCTGGGACATGCTGTAGAAACTGTCATCACTCTGGTAAGAACACAGCTCCATAGCTTATCTTAGACAGGAAACTTCAGAGGCATGGCAAATTGCTGGTGGGAAGTCAAATGAGTCATCTTCTGTTTGTGAATGGGCTAAGCAGCAAAAGCTTTGTCAGAGTCTTTAAGCCGCAGTAACATGGTGTGATCCTTACATTGAACACTGAAGAATATCGCCAGAATGGAGAAGAACCTGGAAGCAGAAAACCTTCATCCTCCCTCTGATGCTTTAGTTACCGCTATCTTCTCTAAAGAAGCTGTCCTCAGCCACTGCACGCTCACCATACGCCTACGCATCAGCAGGGTTTATATTCTTATACGCGCATATTTGAGCCGCTGGCAGTCAACCTTTCACCTTTACGCACGTTTGGGGGTACAAGTTGTGCCAAGTATGCTTTTGCCTTGCCAAGTATCTGCCTTCCACAAGTCTCAATTGTATTATAGACTTGCAGGACAATCATGAGCCATGCTCTTGCATTGAAAAGAGCCCTCTGACAGCAGTTTCACAATTCCCTGTATCTGCATGTGCCTACCCTTACCTGTGCTCAAAGAACAGTCTTGGTAATATAACTGCATGTCTGCCTTGGCACCTTGTGACATACTTGCCTGTGGCCCACTGCTGCAGTGACAAGTGCCACTGCAAAGCCCTGCGGGTCCTTGCAGGGGAACTTACAGCCTAGGAATTACTATGAGTGGCTTTTTCCTGAAAGCACAAATGTATTCCTCTTCCTTTATGTCTGCTTTACAGCAATTTGTAACTTCTGTCCTTTTGCGATCTCACATCTCATTGTTCTGAAAAATCAGGAAACTCAACAGATCACATTATGGAAAGAACTAATTATTTTAGCCTTTCTTTTTGTTTTAAAAGGGTTTTTCTAATGTTCAAAAGCCAATATTTTTTCCATCTGGCAGATGGAAAAAAATGGCTCTTTCATCAGCCAGGACAACTCAAAAAGAACGTAAATATTTTGCAATTCCTTGAAGGGCCATTGGAACATATTGCTGTAAGTATACACGGGGGATTGTTAGGAACTTAGTGACTTAACAACAGATAATCAAACAGAAGGACTTCACACGGTATTGATGTGGTCCTGACTGAATTCCCACCCCTGCATAACCTTATCAGAATGCCAAAAACCCTGCTGTGTGCCAGCAGCGTTACCCGCCTGGAGTACTGGCACGCAGAAAGGCACAAAAGCTCAGAAGAGGAAGGGAAGTTTAGGCTGTGCTGCTGATGGCCTGAATGATTTTTCTTTGCAGAAATTGCAGGCATAAGGCCCCCAAAAGGATTGTCCATCCTCCTAGACAGTTTCTTCACAGACCATGGTACTGATTCTACTTTATTTTGGGGACCATCAACATAAGCAACATGAAAGGAATAAGCTTCTTGTAGGCAAATTGCTAATCCCAGTTTGATGTACCTCTTCATTTTAACCCACAAACAATTTGCTTAAGTGGTTTATATATATAGGTACCATGGGACCATGTTGCAGGAGTCAGAGTGGCTAAGGTAACCCTGACTAGATTTTCACTGCTTAGATCAAGCTCCCTCACCTTCCCACACTGATATAGATTGTGAAGGTGAATGGCAACCGCAAAGAGGTCTTAAGTGGTGCATGTACCCGCTACCTTAAATTGAAGCTGGGCACATGCACAGGGAGTCCATCTGATTTCTCTCTAGTGACTATCCACACTAGGAAATTCTGCCCTGCTTTACATCAGAGTTTCCTTCAAAACTGTAATGAAGATGGTGTGCAGCACTTTCTAGGCAGAGACTTATGCGCTCTGGTAGTTCTTCACTTCTTAAATAACCCAAAGTTCCCCGATGAAGAATTTCTTAGGAAACCCACAGGAAGAGATTCCTGATCATGCAGTGCATTCACTGAATCGCACACTGAGAAAGCTGCCATGGAATGACATTGGAGAAAACGAAGTCTGAACTGCTTCTGAAACCAGGGCCTTCTGTTTCCTTTCCACAGGAGCTGCTTTTGTGAGTAGACCCAGCCATGCCTCTTTGATCCAGTAGCTGCTTGTTAGAAGCCCATAGGGAACTGGCAAAGCAGCGAGAGATCTAAGTCTTGAGCAAGTATGAATATGCTTGGCAGTCTGCAGCAGGGAGTAAGGCAAATTCAGAGCTAAGTGCCAGTGAGAGAGTAACAAAGCCCCTTGCAGCTTACAAGTGAATGTGGGCAGGAAGATCATAAAACTCAGAAGAGATGCATGGCATTGCGGGGAGAGGCTCAATGCCACAGCAGCATATAATTAGGCTGCAACAGCACTGCAAAATGAGTTCTTTCAGAGGCAGATAGCAGGTCAAAGGCCTGCCCAGGGGTTGACTAGAGTTTATCCGCCTGTGCTGGACTTGCTGCAGTCCAGGGATTTTTCACGATGCATGGCCAAGTGGCACAGTCATGAACATAGGTCTGGACATGCCCCTAACCATTAGCAGTCAGGCTGCATCACCTACTTGGAACACAAATTTTAAAACTGTTAAAGATAACAGTTAGCAGTTATCATGGTGGGACCTGAGGCATTAAACATGAATTTGCCAGAAAAACGATTCATAAACAGATGTAGATGGCATATTTCTGGATGGATGTTCTATTTGCTGAGAAAACACTGGTAAAGGACAAGAAAACAAAAACTTTGAAAGTAAAGTCCAACTCCTGTGGCTTCAGCAGTCCTTCTGAGGATGGGGAACCTGGCTCACAGGTCCTGGCAATGGGAAACGTGGACGTTGTCTTACAGTGTGATCCTGAGAAAGCTGATCTGTGAGGGAGAGACAGCCTTATACTTCCTTCCCATCCCTCTGCAGAATCGTGACCTCAGCCAGCAGGAAACGTGGCTGCATCTGCCCTCAGTCCGTGTGACCAGATGGTATCTTCCCAACCCATGGCCCAGCCACCAGGGCAACATCTGTATGGATACTAATTAGCAAGCCCACAGCCAGATGAGGAAATTAAGGTGGCCAAACACAGCTAGCACACGGCCGTACAGCCAAATCTCAAGGCCTGCCAGACAGATTTGTGTAAACACACATTAACTCATACGTCACCACACGGCTATAAAGCTCTAGCTCTGGTTTTGCATGCTGATACAGAGCAATACAAGCCATAAATCAGCTAATTAACCTTGGCAGATAAGAGAGCTTTCCTCAAAAGATTTCAGAGCCTTTTCTGAAGGAAGGAAATAATCCAACATACAAGGAAGGATACTTAGGCACAGAGCAGGGATGTGACTTGCCTGGCATTCCCAGGAGGCTCAGAACAACCATCTCCTGAACTCACCACAACTGCTCATGCCCATGAGCAGAAAGGCCTGAAACGCTGTAGGAAGCAGAGCTGGTGATTCCCTCTTTCATGATAAAAATTAGCCTCCAACCTGACGCCTCTCTGTGGTGAAAAGGCATTGCAGTACTGATAGCATCACCTTTCATGTGGGCTACAGCAAGAGAGAGACCAAGAATTTATACTCACTTAAAATCCTTGGCTGCTTTTTGTGTGGCTGGAGTTAAATCCCAGTTCGAGTGAGCAATTCTATTCTGTTGAACAAAATTCTTACGTCTTTTCTTTTAATTCTTTGAATACTTTTTCCAGTTTCCTGTCTTTAACTGCCACATAACATGGCTATGCATAAGTAGACGCTAGTTATTATTATTACTCCTGCTTCACAGATTAAGAGTCAAGGAAAAGGCAGTACAAACACTAAACAGACTCATCTCAGAATTGGTTTTAGGGCACAAATATCAGTTGTTTTCTGCCCTCCATAGTGACATATCTACACAGTCTTGAGAGCCGCTCGTCACAGAGTCAGCACGTTCTGCATACTATAAGGCTGCACCTTATAGCTCTACATGGTAGGGCCTGGAGCTTCCTAATGTGATTTTTGCTTTGTTTTGTTTTAATGGGACCTACAGCAAGGAAAAAAAAAAAAAAAACAAAACACTAAGGCTGTAAAGTTAAACAAGCATTCAAATGTTGGGAAACAAGAATAGAAACTTTCATTGCTTTCAGTTCAAGCAGGTTCTGTCTCAACAGATTTCAAGCAGTCTTTCCTCCAAGAGGTCAGAAGCATCCCAAGGTAAGTTGTGCTACTTCTCACCCAGCTCTGAAACACAGTGATTGCCATAAGGTGGCCACATGTATTTCTGATGTTGATGACTGAGGCACGTTGAATGGGCAGGTCTTTTGCTTAGTTTCTTAACACCAGCTATTTCTTTAAGATTTTCAGCTCCTATTTTGTGTATCTTGATGCTAGAGACCATCCAGGGCCTTCTGCTCCTGAATTGGAAGTGCACCTTCTCTGGTTTTGCATTTTCAATACTTTAGAGAGGGGTGATAAACACAGGCATATGCGAAGAGCAACAACATCAGGAAATCCTGCTTGCCTAAGAAGGGTTTATTTAAACCGACCTAAATCCTGAGTAAATTCTGCTCCTGGGAGCAGAAGTGTCAGAACTAGCCATTTAGGCTTTTGTTTTATTATCTGGACAGGTTACGGGGCAATGAATGAGCACATAGAATCCACAAAAAAAAGCTCCTGCAGGAAAATGTCACCCTAAATTCAGATCCTGTAAAGATCTTCAGTGAAGGTGTATTGAAAGCAAAATTTCAAATATGTTAGTAGGTTTTTATTGAAATATATCTTATTTGACTTGTGTTCGGAAGGTTGGACAAGGAAAGGGCAGTGAGGGTTTCAGAGATATCTAGCAGCAGAATCAAGGAAAAATAGCTTTGAGCTTATGGCTTGGACATGAGACAGAAATTTTACGTATCAAAGTATGTAATAGGCAATGACCTTATTTCACTGCTGCAGGTAAAGAGGTTTGGGGGTTTTTTTAGCTTTTGCTAATATCACACAGCTTTCTCCTGGGTTTCCTTCATAATTTGCAAAGTTCCCATTTTCTGCTGTAGTAATTTGATTATTTGACTCCAAAACAGTAGTGTGTCCACACTGACTTGATTACTGTACTGCTTGAAACTTCATTCTCTGTTTGTACCAATACCGTTCCTTCCTGATTATTGTTATTTGGTAACATTTACAGAAAGAAATCAGTCATTTTCTCTTTCTATAATTAGCAAGGATGAAACCAGTAGAGAACTGGTTATCCTAGGAGCCTAAGCAGGTCCCTCGTAAATTAATTGCTGGTTCGCAGATTCACTAGAGATTTTTCTTACAAAATCATACAGTATTATTTCTACAGAATTTCACCTCACTCAAGATCCCCAATAGGCCTCTTTGGGGAATGAATGGGCCCTTGTGGCAAAAGAGGTTATTGGCATAGGACTCTTACCACATATGATGAAGAAAGGCGAGAGATGTGTAATGAAAGAGGATGAGGACTCCAGAAAGAGAAATGAAACTTTCACTGTTAAAGCAGTTGAACTCTATTGTGAAGGATAAGATTCTCTCCTCACGTTTGCCATAAAACACCTTTTGAAAACACAGAAATGGTTTTTATGGAAGGTCACTTCCATTTTGTGCTTTTCGTGTCTTTTTCTGGCACTGAGTCAAGATCCTGAATTCAGATTTACGCAAGTGCTGAATACTCACACCTTAATTGAAACACACTTTAAACATGTCATCTAGGGGGTGAGGGGGAAGGCAGCTTCCCCCAGATAATCAAATCTTTGGGAACTGAAAATCAAATATCCCAAGTTAGCAGATACTCAAGATAAAGTTGTGCTTCTCTGTGCTTCAGTTCTCTCTGAAGAGAAATAATGCCTCTGTTATAACTCACAGTATTTTTGTGAACATGAAAATGAGTAAGCACCAAAGAAATATGTCTGTGAGAAAATCAATACTTTTTTTTAATGAGTTTTGGATGGTGCACATTAAATAAGGAAAAGGGACATCCACTTCCTGAATACTGCAAATTTTTGTTTGCGTAACACTGATAAGCCATTTTTATTCCTTTGCAGATCACATAGGGTTATTTGTGCTTGTTATTAAAGTGATACACATTTGCATGCTAGCCAGGTCTGTCCTTCCCATTACTGCTACAGGAATCCTATTCAGTGAATCAAAATGCAGGCACTCCAAATTTCCCACACAGTTTAGACCAAATGTGTGATAAACCTGCTGCATCTCCACCTCCTGATCCCATCCCTTTCAACAGCAAAGGGCTTCCATAAATATTAAGAGCAGAGACAGGAGATTTGGCTATGAGCTCTGGCCTGGCAGGCTGTGCTGACCCCAGTTCCATTTCTGTGAGCATTACGACAGATCTGAAGCAGCAAAAAATACAAATAAGAGATAGCTGTGCCCACCTCAGCCAGAGCAGCAGAGAAGTGATTACAGTTCTTGTGCATCAGGTGGTACGCGTTTCCTTTGTACTCCTTCCCCAGCTCTTCCATAATCTTATCCACGTCCTCTTCTGTGAAGTCTGTGGTGCCCAAGGCAATGGATTCTCTAGTTAAAAACAGAGAACAGAACAGGAAACATGGAAAGACACGGTGAAGAGAGTGATACATACCCAGGGAAAAGGAAATGGTCAGACATTGTCAAGAAAGTGGTTGAGGCACCATCCCTGGAGGTATTTAAAAGACTGGTAGACGTGGTGCTTAGAGATATCGTTTAGATTAGTGATGGTTTTTGTCAGAGTTAGGTTGATGGTTGGACTAGATGATCTGAAAGGTCCCTTCCAACCTAGGCAATTCTATTCTATAATTCTAAGAAGGACAGGCTTAAAACACGGACATGCATATCTGGGGCTATCAGAGACTCTCACTAACAAAATGGCATAGTAATATCCCCATCTTATCCAGAAAGCAGGTTACAGCACAGACAACATCCCCGAGAGCTTCCTGCTCACCACCAGGGAAGTCTCAGCTCTGGGGGTTTGCTCCCACTCTGCCCATTATCCCACAATAGAAATGTCCAGTAGGACAGAGGAGATGGTTTTTTCATGATTGAGAGGATTTCCATGGGGTGGGCCAGGAAGGAGCAGACTGAAAACTTTACGCAGAAGCCTGTTGCTTCTCGTTCTTCTAAAAGTCTCCAACGACCCTCAACACAAACTGTCAGTCTGGGAAGGTCAAGCCCCACCTGCCACGGGCAGTTCCTTGACCCGCAGCCCCCCAGTCTGAGCACCTCGAACAACACGTTAATGCAGCATCCTCTCAGACTCCTCTAGCAGCTGGCCTGTCCCTTGTGACAAAGTAGCGATAAACACAGGAGATGCCTTCTGGTACTCTGTGCAGTATCCGCAAATAGGTGATACTCATAAAAAGACTCGGGTTTGTTTTTTCCCCTGTGCACTGGCTCGGGGTAACACACAGCTACTCCCATTCTTGTTGACAAAAAACATGGGAAAAGAGAGCCATGTTCATTTGTGGGTGTGCTTTTAAACCCTGCCAAACACAGTTCAGCACCGTTCCCTGTTTGGTGTACACACTCTTTTATCCACCTCCAAAATCCCTGCAGGGCTACCTTTGAACCAGGATCACGTAAAGCATGCAGTGAGGGCACTTATAAGGAGAGGGAAAGGGGGACCCAGAGGAGATGGCTTCCCTGCTCCCTCTACAACAATGGCTACCAGGGGCAGAGGGGAAGATGTAGAAAAGGGCCCTTACTTGAATTTAAAGGTCTCGCCAAGCTCTACCGCACTGCCAGGTGTGATCTCGAAAATCCCACTGAAAGGGTAGGGATGCCCTCCATAGGCAAACTCTGACAAGGAAAGAAACAGACTGTGAGTAATTGAATGAATGCAATGTCAGGAAAAAGTCTATGGCAGCTGTCTGCACGGTTCAGCATCAGCAGCAGGGGCTGGGCTACTGCCAAAATCTGTTTCAGCCAGATACTGAAAGCCATTTTGTCTGTGCGGTTACCTATCAGCCTGAGGATGTCCTCACAGCCTCCCTCCATGCTAACACTACTGCTTTCCCACAGCACCAGGAAAAGTCCCTGAGTCTGTCTCTTTGCCTGTCCAGGTGGCTTCCTCTCAGTGGAAAGTTCTGCAGTGGAGGCATCTAGATAAACTATGAGATGCTGTCAGTGGTGGTGCTGAGCTGGAAGAAGCCTTTTCCAGATTAGGGAGAAATCAGATCTTATTCCAGAGGGATTTACAGGCAACAAGTGGGAATTCTTTGCAGAAAGCCAAGCTGATTGCACTCTGCTGCCTCAGCACACAGGTCAAGCCAGGAGGTCCCTCCATGTCATACAGACCATCTTGCATGGCCCGTGAAACGCAGCCCATGGACCTCACGGTGTCATACAGGGCATCTCGCATGGCCTGTGAAAGCTTCTGTGCTCGAGATGGAACATGGCACCCCAGGGGTTTTGTCTACTGCATGGCACTGGCTAAAAATACCATGAGTGAGATATCCCAAGTCATTGCCATTTAATGCTGAAGAGGGAGGGAACCGGAAAGCCTGTGATGCTAGTCTGTCCTTCACTGCCCTACAGCTGTTTTCCCAGATGCCTTGACTGCGCCTTTTGCAATGGGTGCTCTAAGCAGCTTCAACCCCATCCAGACTATTTCAAAAGTATTACACGACATTTTCTTTTCCTTGTAACTCCGCTGTTTCAAAAGAACAGTTGCCAAGATCTGGAAATCCAGATTCCAAGATTTCTAGGCCATAGACATTCATAAATAATTACTGCAAAACAGATTTACCCTGACAGGGAATTAGCACAAACACACATATATAGGTCTCAAGACAACCACTGATCTGCCTCTCTTCCCCCTCCCCCTTTTCTCCCCTTCTTTCTCCCTCTCCTTCACTGCAGAACACCTTTCCAACATTGCTTGGTCCCTCCTGTTTGCCATCCTGCTACACACCTGTACAAGCTATAGAAGCTGCAGTTACATACTGAAAGCAAGAACAGCTACATGATTCATGACAGAACTGCACAAGTTCCTGTTAGACTCCACAATGAACTCTAAAAGAGAACTGGCTGAGTTTTTCACTCTCGAAAACGTTCCTTGCCAAAAGTTATAAGTTTGGGGTTCTTCTCCATATCAGACTAGCCATACAGCTGTCCCCGTGTTCTGCAGGTAATGAAAAGGAAATACTTCATACCTCTGCCGTAGATCTCGATGCCAGAGTGGAAGACACCAATCCCCAAGGTGGAGGTGTATTCATTTATCCAGTACTACAGTAAGACAAAAGCCACATTTGGAAGCATTAGTGGAAAAGAAACACATGATCTTGGCCTAGGATATATCCCCCATCTCCCATCCTCAGGCCAACTTCTTTTAAGGACAAGAGTGATTTTGAAATTATCCTGAGACAAACAAATTGAGACTTCTTACAGACCAACAGAAGTGGGCACTGTGTTTATACAGATGGCTAGGATTAGGGCTCCAAAAGATGCTCATCTAATCCTTTCCACGTAAGGAATTTCCCTGTATTAAGATATAACTGGACCTGAACCTCCATAAACCCAGTTGCTATGGGATGTGTGATTATCTGTCTTCTCATTTAAATAGCTGACACTAAGCCAGTTTTACCAATCTACTTGTCTTATCTGATCTTCAAAATCTTGAGTTAAAGAATCTCCAAATATTTTCCACACACCGTTTTACATCACCTCCCAACATCTACTTTTCATTAAGTTGTTTGTAGACAATGAGATCTAAGAGACAGAGATCCATTCCTCCTGGAGGTCAGAGGAGCACCATTAAGTAATTAGCTATGTGATATTCGTAACTGTTTTATAGAAAAAGAAGCTCTGAGCATACTAGTCAACATTTTGCTCTGAGGCACCATATACTATCAAGCAGTGTTTTCAGAAGGGACAAGGGCTTGCTGCTCCAAAATTAGGTCCAAGGTGACCACAACTTCAGCCAAGTCAAATTTTCAAGAGGAGCTGCTAAGTGACTTCATTGCTCTGGAGTCCAGCACTTCCCTGGTACACTTGGAGCAGGGGAATACTGCAGTTTGGTGCACGCAAGCGATAGTCCTCCACCAGGCACTGCTCACTGTTTCCACCATACCATGAAGGACAGTGCAGACACCCAACCAAGTCCCAGCTAAGCTAATTCTGGAGCAGGAAGCCGCACAGCCATGCCAGGGCAGTGCTGCATTGGAGATAATTAGCCCTGCTCAGCACCAATATTTACGAGGTTAGCTGCAGAGCTGTGTTGCTACAGAAATGATGTTTTCAGGCAGTGAGTGGAAACCGCCCATGCCTGGTATATTTACAGTTCACTTACGGCTACCGTGCAGTGAAGATGCATCTCTAGTAACTCAGAGCAACTGAATTCTTATTTTGATCAAGCAGCGCAAGAAAAGTGAGTGTTGTTCACTTGTCCCCATACAATGACACGACAGGTTCATTCAGCTAAAATTCTCTTCTGGGTCTGGTAGCTGCTTCTGGTGGAGCCAGAATAAACTATGCCTTCCCCAGTGTCTGGTGTCACTGAGTTGCCACGATATGAGTGAGAACCCCTCTGCTGTCAGGTAACCAGAGGTCTGACATACTCCATCTACTTTCCTCGCACTGCTTGCTTATGTATTTTTGATGACTGCAGTAGCTCTGTAAATCACCTAGAAATGCTTTCTGAGAGACCACTGCTACTGTGGAAAAACACAGTAGCTTTGATATGAAAAACTGCAGTCCCAAGCCTGACTTAATGTATGGCCAGTCTTGATACCGTAAACCATGCCCCCCAAAATGCTTGTTTCTGGCAGTACAACAGTTCCCTTTCTCTCCAGACAATGCTGTAATGCTTCTTGTTCTGTGTGAGTTTTGGTACCACAAATGATGTATTACTGCAGGAAGGCAGCAAACCACCTGACCCTAGCTGGACCCCTGCCCACTGCTCTCTTCAGACCTTGTACAACCTCCACTTATCTCTTCGCTTGAATTATGCAAACTCTTGTTTTTAGGATACATCAGCCCATTGGACTGGAGCTAGGTCAGGTGGCTGTCAACCTCTGCTAGCGCATTAGCATGAACCCTCTGTTGAACACCATGCCTGGCATTTAGGGACATGATGTGCCCTTGCCTTCTGCTGCACTTCTCCACAGATGTCTGCTGCCCTGTCCTCTGCAGCAGAAATATCCCTACTGTGACCAGGGAAGAAGATACAGAGATGGAGGCTGCATACAGGAGCCCATATGACACCAGCCACCTCTGCTGAGAAGACCAAACCCTGTCTCCCATGGACATATATAGCCCTCAGTTCAGTTCTTTGATCTCCCAAATCTCATGGTTAACTCCTCAGGCTCTCAGATAGTCTCAGAAAGCTTCAGAGAAACACTAGTTTCTACAGAGTCCCACTGTAACAACTCCCAGAGGATATGGTAAGTAGGTTGTCTTCTTCCCTCAGGCTGAGCTGTTGTCTCACAGCAACAATACAAGCAAACATGCCCAGGTCACGCCAGCTGCTTTGCTTAGAGGAGTAACTAATAGGAAGAGAAGGGAGACATTTTAAATTAGAAATGCTCTTGCCAGTTATCAAAGTCAGGGCTATCTGCAGAGACTGTTGTGCATCAGGCTTTGTACTTCAAACAAGAAAGCCACTTTCAGCTATAGCTTTTTCTTCTTCTGTGTTAAAGTTTGTGTTGGATCCAAACAACAAATAAGCAAACAAGCAGGGAAAACTAAACCTCTCCTCATTACCACGTTAGAATAATGCACGGAGACCTGTTCACCTCATATGTGCACAGCACTGTCAGAACACAAGTCCTCCCTGTCCCCCATCCACCTGCCCCCCTCTTGCCCCCAGCACAGAGCCACAGCCCCCAAAGCCCACCCTGCCCAACTGAAGGAGCCAAGAGCCAGGCTGCAGGACAGCTCTGGAGACACAACTGATGAGGAGGCCCCAACAGAGATAAAGAAGAGATGAGCAAAAGTATTTCTCTGTCTGATACCAGGTGTTATAACCATCACATGAACACGTCTGTATTTAAATGGTGTATTTTTCACTATGAATCCCTTTAATGATTATTGTGGACTGAGCTGCAACAACCTCAGCCATACCTGAATTTGAACTGAACAAGCTGTACTGGTTTAGTACTTGCTTTTCTTTCAAATAACTTCAATAGCACAAGGGTGTTATTCAAGTGGGATCTGATTTGCATCTTGGTTCACTGCAAATAAAAACTTTCAGTATTATCTACTAGCAAGACCAAAATGCAAAGCAGCTCTGAATCATGGCTGCTACTGTCCTCATCTCACCCCTGTCTCCAGGGCGCCACAGAATCTGCCTCCGGTGTGCGACTGAACACGCAGCGAACGCCTCAAGGCACTTTGGCACAGCCCACGGCTTGTCTCGGGAGGAAGCTATGCTGAAGTGAACATGTCAGTCATTTGCTGAGCTGGAAGAGAGAGTCCAAGCCAGATTTGAAACCAGGTTTGTACACACACGCACAAGCTGGCCTCATTTTCCAAGGGGTTTGCAATTCTGAGCATAAGAACAGCAGCAACAGTCAGCAAATACTCATCTCTGGAGTAAATTGGTTATCGCTTAGATTAAAAACAAAAATTTGCAGCCTGTTCCGAGTCAGATGAAAGAGACAGGGAATCGAATACAGCAGTATCTTAAAGGGAGCTGTGATTCATGCCTGCATCGCATACTGCCTGCAAAATCGTGCCATAAACCCTACGCAGAGAGACTTGGAGCATTCTGTCTCATTTCCATCTTTAACGGAGACAGAGAACAGCTCAGAAGTGAAGAGAGGAAGGGAGGAAAGCTAACCAGACTGCAGCTGCTTCACAAAAGCAGCAGATAGCCCAGGACTCAAAATTCAAACCCAGACAGGAACCTCCTCTTATTTACAGTTTATAGTGTACCAGTTAAAAGCTTTTAGTGCAGGTCCCTGGTAAAGTAGTATTTGAAAGTTTCCAGTTTTCATTCAAGCCTTCCCTGATTTCCTGGCTGGTTTCATTCAGAGATCAAAGTGTCTGGTGAGATAGTTTAGATTCTGGGAGATACTCTGAGCCAGTTGTTGTGTTACTCACTTCATCTTTCATACAGAAGTAGAAGTGAAAGTCTCACCAGGACAGTGAACCATGTCCTAACTTTCCAGAAAGGAATCTAGAAAGCTTTATTATATTGATATGCTTCCGGTAGGTCTAGGATGGAGAAGCAGATGGAGTGATACTAGCAGATTATGTCGTCCTGGGACTTTTCAGAGCATGAGTTCCTAGGAACTCCTACCAGAAACATGGGTTTCCAGACAGGAGAGGCCCATCCCTGTAACCACTAACTTCTTAACATCAACTAATACCATACTATAACCCTGAAGTTTCTATCACTAACTTTCTCTTTTCCTCCCTACTTCTGACCGTTATTTTCCATGGTGTGTCACCAAAATCTTTCCTGCATCACTGTGCTGAGCAGCTTAGTTAACCAGGTCCCTAGAGGCTGGAGACAAGACCACCCCTGTGACTATCTCGGATATTACTTTCTCTGAGCAGCCAACACACTACACAATATTCCATTTATCACTCCAGTACAGACTGGATATTCCACTCCACCAAATCCATCCACTACTGAAGAGACACTAACCTATCCTTTCTTACAATCTGTATGAACATATAGACAAGAAATCCACTGAGAGTTGCTAAACTAATCTGATTTCAGATTTGCAAACTCTGAGTACTCAGTGTCATAGATCCTTGCCGTGCTCTTCTGCTCTTCGCTCAGTATCACGCAAAGTCACCGTCTGAGACAGGATACCAGGCTAGACAGAGCTTTGGTCTAAGCTAGTCTGGTTGCTCTGTTGTCCATGTATGACCACACACTACTTTGAACAAGACACCTTTACCAAGGATGGGTGCAGATTATAAACCAGTAACTAACTTAAGGATATCTCTTCTCAAGACACCATCTGCATATAAACCAGTAGGATTATTTCCTTTTCGCCCCATGTGAATCAACTGGCAAATCTTTACTTCTAGAAGGAAGGAAAGAAACAGTAAAGAGGGATGAGCGCTACAGAAGATATCCTGACATTGCTAGGGAGCAAGGAGCATTTAAGAGACTGAAGGAAATGACCAAATCACCTCAACCTCTGCGAGTTTTCTGATCATGGAGCACTCCTGCCAACACAGGTCTGATAACAGACTCTCTGCCCTAGCACCTGGACTTGATTTTAATCCTTTCCTCTTTGAGAGCCAAGACACACACTGTATCACCAAACTCTCCTTTGTAGAGATAATGTCTCCTTCCTAGGATGGGGGAGCTGGCTCACCACAGAAGAGACCTTTGACTCAACAAATCCAAGTGGAGGACACCCAGGGCTCCAGCTGCTAACTAGTGTGCTCCATGAAAGGAGTTAGACTGGCAAGGAGTATTTCTTCACAGCTCTGCCTTTATTAGATACACTGTGTAAAGTCTTTTCCTGGAGGCTTTGTCCTGGGATTAGCAGTGCATGGCCCCTACGGTCAGTTTACCTAGGCAGCCTCATGAAAACATGCAGAGGAGTGTGTGTACTAATAAATGCACTGATTTATCACATCTCAAACACCAGGAAAATCCTCTGCAACGTTAAACCTCAACAAAACAGCAGGGGAACATCAGCATTATTTTCTGAGATGTGTTGATCCAGATGTGAAATACAAGAGCACAAAAGACAAAACTAGAAGGGAAAGTTAGAGAACATCACCCCAGGAAAACAGAGAGTAAAATCCCAGCCCTATATGGTCAGCAACTTCAGAAGATTTTCAGTTTCCCCCAGTACATTTTTCTAAACCAGGATCCAGAATCTTGGGATCACAGAGGTGGAAGGAGAAAGCCCAAAGCAGATCACAGATTTTATTCCCTGAGTAATGCTTGCAGGGGTGAAAGACGCATTACCTGAACTACAGACGTGCAGGACAGGGGGCTTCCCGCAGGTCTTTGCCAGGGCATGTCAGTCATATTGCAGCAGCGCTCACTTATGTCCCACAGCCCTAGGCACACACACGGTTCTGCCAAGGCGTCTCAGTCCTCCTGCTCTTCACCCCTTCTGGCCTGGAGCTCCGGTAATAAAAACTCACTATCACGTGGAATGACATCAAATTATACAGCATGGCTGCTATTAGTAAGTTTTCTTTAGCAATTGGATGAGACCCAAGCTCATTTCAGCGTGACCTGTGTCTCTTACACTCAGTTCTCCAGAGGTCCAAGGCTTGTGCGTTAACCAAGCCTAAAATGCTATTTTCCTAATATACTGTGAATACAGATTAAGCAGGAAAGGATTTAAATGCATGTGGGCAGAACAGCAACTGAAAAAGAAGCTTAACGGAGTATTGAGGAGTGATGACACAGGCCTGTCTTTGGTACTTCATACCTGGCAAAAGCTATCTGGGTGGGTGCTCACCCCAGCACACACAGAACACAACTCCTCCTGGCTGGAGGATCACCTCCTGTGCCAGCTCCTCTTTGCTGTTGGCAAAAGCTATCAAGCTGCAGGTCACGGACTAGGGTGTGAGAGCCCGTCAGGTCACTCCAAATGCAATCAGCCAAAAGCACCTGCTTCAGACAGGTACGCTAACTTTCACTCACAAAGCCAGGTAGCATTAAAGAAACAAAATACTGCAGTAAGCGGGTTTCTGTTTACAAACAGGCTCAACCTCCAGTTGCATTAGGCAATAACTTGCGAGTCTCAAGAAAAGCAGTTCCCAGACTGTGGGCATTGGCATGTTTGCAAACAACCCACCTGGCAGAGCTGATCAAAATTTGAGGAACTACAGGTTTTCTTCCAGGACAGCATACAAATACTGAGAAATCTGCAGCTTCAATGCAGACAGAGCTTGATGTAGCTCTGATGAAGCAGGGATATCAGGTTATAACAAGGACCCCACTCAGGGGCCCCACTTCAGATTTGGACTGGGACACTTCAAACTTGGACCAGGAGTGGAGAACAGACATCTGAGGAGCACAGTCACATTACAGAAAGAAGAAAAAGACAAGGCATCTCCTGGCATGCAACTGACTCTGCTCCACTGCATTTTGAATGAAAGGAACTTCTGCCCAGGACAGCCTTTACCCCCTCTGATAGACTGGGAGTTTCCTGGGCAATGACAGCCTGAAATTTACAGCTTATACTGCTAAACGTATTCCCTCATGCAAACCCACAAATGCTAAGTGAAGAGAGACAAGGTTCTATTTCAGACAGGTTCTGCTCTGCAAAGGATCTTTTCCTCTCAAGTTGGGCTAAATACATTCTTCAGCTGTCTCTTCACAAGGAATTTCTTGGGTGGTTGCTGTGGCTTTTCAGACATTATAATATGCTTCTGCATTGCCTGATGCATGAGCCAGCACTAAAGTCTTCGCAATCCTGAAGCATAAAGAGCTTATTTCAGTGGCTTCTAAAATGCTATATGTGGATTAAAAACTGATGTTGCTGCTGAGGGAGAGTTGGAAATCTACTTATGCTTCAGTGTTGTGACGCAATGCGATTTTACTGGAAGAATAGCAGGACATAAGAAAATATTAATCATGCTGCAGAAAGGAAACAGTATCCATTTCGGCAGTTAACTTTTGAGTGTATTCCGAATATTTTGTTTAAAAATCATAAACAAGATTTGGCTGCGAGAATGGGATAACTTCATCGTTTCCAATGCCTCATCCCACAAAAGGGCAGGCGCAGTCCTAACTCAATATACTGATATTACTTGAGGTCTCTTTCTCTGACACAGTTCCACCCTGTTGCACTATCAGCAGGTGTTGTTCTGAGAAGAGCTTCCTTCCTGCAGCCACATCAGGGAGAAAGTTTACCACTGTGTATCTTTTGCCTTGAGCCAAACACTTGTGTGACCTGCTATTCAGAAGGCAATGCTCTGCATTAAATACAGTTGACTCTTGTTGGGGAGAGTGAACACTCATCCAGCCTATGTTTCAAAGCTTGAGTGGGAGCCTGCCTTACCAATGGAGAAACAGGGCAACTGGCTGGCTAAATTAAGCAATTATTTTCTGTCCCTGCGGAATGAATCTCTGTCTCTTCTCTTGGCAAGTTCACACAGAAGCCAGCACAAGTTAATCCACCAGCCCAAGGGTTTGTCACACCAATCATGACACTAATGGCCCAGCTTGGGTGTCTGTGTACACCGCATGGTATTTGCAGTAGATTGCTTGTGCCCTATGTAAAGCAATACGCCATTTTCCCAACCTCCACCTACTTCCTTTAACCTCAGTCCTGACTGTGTCTGAAGGAGTCAGCGGAAGGGGCTGGGGTGGGACTGGGGGCATCAAACAGAAATCACTGAGGGGGAACTGCTGGAGATGGGAGCAGCGTGTGCCAGTGGCAACAGCCTGTCCCAGACAATGGTCTCATAAGCAGCCCTGCAGAAGGTCTATCCATGCTATTGCACACCACTTCACATGCTGCATCTCCTTAGTTTTGACAACCTTCATGTACGATCGTAATCTCAAGTATATGGAGCCAGAAAAAAGAAGCGTCCATTTGTAGGATTACACTGAAGTGTACTTGCTCAGGGAATGTGCCTGAGAAACTTGGATGTGTTATAGACTTAGAAAAGTGCCAATGCCTTTCCCTTAGATACATTCCCAATGACAAATTAAGAGGTATTCAAAAAGAACAGCAGCAAAATGATCGGGGAAATGGCGAGACTGACTTATAAGAGAATTAACTCAGAAGAGTTAATAGCTTGGCAAAGCAAAGACCACAGATGACAAATTTGCAAACATTTGAAGAGCTGACATGAATTATGGGAGAAGACTTCTTAAGAACAATATGAAAGGATTCAAGTAGGAGTAACATACTCAGCTTGAAAAGAAGAGAGACTTTGGATAAGCGTTTAGAAGTTTCCTGGCAGTAAGAAAGCACAAGAAAACATTTGTATGACTGAAAGCCAGATATCAAGAAAGCCTTAGTGTGCCTGTGCAGGACAGAGCGTTGAATGGTCTGAAATTTTTTCCTCTGCTAATGTTTAGGAGGCTGTTAACATCCTCGGTTGAGCATATTTCAGACCCTGCACACCTATGTGCATTGTGAGCCCCAACCCAGTCTTTAAAGTGTTTCAGGAAATAGGGTTCCTGTCAAAGGAACATTAACACCTCCTTCTCCATGTTGGTAAGGATCCTTGCTGGCTTCTGTGGATCGCTACCAGTTGTTCTCTCCAAAGAGGAGACTAGCCCTCTCCTGATGTCCAGCATTACAGAGGGAAAACAGACAGAGAAACAGGCTGCAGGAAACATGCACCCCAAGCCCTCCACAGAAGGTCTGATTGCCTAACAGCTGTAGCATGTCCCTGAAGTGTAAAAAAGCACAGTCCGTCTTTCTGCTTTGGCAGATAGGTAGTAGGGTTTTGAACTTCAGCCTGTATCAAAGATGAACACACTAATCACTAACTATAGCTTCTCCATCAAAGTGATGCATGTACATGTAAACAGCTCCAGCAGGGGGGATTGAGAGAGATCCATGCCATCAAATAAACTGGCAGTTAAAACTTTTCTACCAAAGGCTCATCTAGACCCGTGCTCACGTTCCTCGATTTCTCTCCCATTGTAGCAAAATACTAATATGACACATTTTTCTGCACTGGCTTGCTCTCTCGTAAGGTGCTTCTGCCTGGCCAAACACAAATACCTGCTTTTTTGGTAGCTCACGCACATCAACAATCCGTGCCTGACCACCTAAGGCAGATTTTGTGGGATCTCTTCCCGAGTTTGTAATGAGAACATTCTACAGCATAGTTTGAAACACCCTCCACTATGCTGTCTCCATTCGTAAGTAACTCAGGAACAAAGCATTGCTCTGCAGGATCTAATTCAGAGGTACAGCCATCAGAGCCTTTGGGGGAGAAAATTAATACCTACAACAAAAAGAAGTCTGTCTGCTCATCCTGTTAACAAGGAGCAGAGCTCCATGGCTTGGTCGACTGCAGTGTCTGCGGTTGTTCCTGGATGGTGTTTCTTTCCGTTACCCTCTGACAGTTACTCAGACCTGCCAGGCGATCCAGACAAACATACTCAATCCTCATTTCATATCATAAGGCTTGCTTACCTGCCAAGATCAGCCTGCCTTTTCTCCAAACCATATCTAGTCAGTGGTAGGGGAAGGGAGAATCATCTCCAAAGTGCCAGGCTGTGACCATCCTGAAGGGATGGGATGCAATAGACTAACAATAAACCCCCTCTTGTCAGAGATACGATCTTGAAAAGGTGACTTTCAACTTTATTTTGGCAAGAACATTCCCATAGATGCTGCCATCTGAAGGCATACTATGCCAAGGTTAGAACAGGAGTGGGGAGAAAAACTCTTGAGAGATGACTACCAAGCGGAAGGAACTAGGAATCAAGCTTGACTCAGAGCTAGAAATTTCTATAAAAAT
>VYZM01000273.1:189319-215645 GCA_013398915.1 Dromas ardeola | reverse complement strand
GTGTGTGTGAAGAGAGGGAGTTTGCAGGTTCATCATCATCTGGCTTTTTGCCTGTCCCTGGAGAAGTAAACCTCTCTGATGTAATACTAGAGGGGGAAGTCGCTCAGGAATTGCTATTCTGGAAACCGTGAGGCTGAAGATTGTTCCTATGGCAGAGAAGGCAACTAGTGAGGTATACACTTTCTATAAATTTAAAGATAGACTCAAAGGTTTGTTTTGGGGTCTTTTTAAGGTCTCAGATCAGGTGATTCAACAAGACTCTGCTTTTCTACTTTGCAATTCTTCCTAGGATTTCAAAATACTTCACAAGCTTTATATTGTTAAGCCTTACAGCATTTGTGTGAAGCAGGGAGACCTTTTTGTTTTAGAGGTAGGGGAAGAAAATACCAGCATACAGGTTGTGCTGTGACTATGAAGACACAGCAACTTGGGAGCAGAGATAAGTTCAACATCCTGGATCAAAGTTTAACAATCCAACAACACTTCCATACTGCCCACCCAAAGAAGTGATCTACAGGACTGTCACGAGGTTTGTTGAAATGGAAAGGAGTGAGGCTGATCCACCACAACTCCTCTTCTGAAAAGGGATATCACAGTGGCTTCCTTTGTCAAAGACACTGTAACCTACTGAAAAATTAGCAACCTACTTGACAAACAGAATTAGAGAAGAAGAATAGGGAGAAGGCTTTTTAAAAGTTTCAGCTGTGATTTTTCAGTTTGAACTATCTCCTGATGAGTTCTAGCCTTAAGAGTCAAACCTCTTATTGACAACACTGTTGCTTTCACCAAGGCCAACAGCCTCCTAGATACACAACGCAGGGACATTTACTCTCTTTATACCAAGAAAGTATAAGAAACTAGTTAAAACAACTTCTGACTTCTGCCAAGTTCCTACATGAAAAGCTACTTGGAGAAGACTGAGGTAACAACAAAGTCATTGTAATTACAGCGGTCACAAAGGGATAAGAAGTCCCTTTATGATGTCACAGAAGGACTAAGAACATCACAGGCAATGGAATAAATAGTCCTTTTGTTCCATCCCATTAATGCAGAGCACAATAACATATTGTTTTCAACCTGTTGTGCAGAGACCCAGGGGAGACATCAGACTACTTCAAAGGAATCTGCAGGCTGGCAAGCTTACATTTGTTAGACAAAAGCTGACATCTTCAGTTGAAAAAAAAAAAAAATTAAAAATGAAAGGCACAGAGACTTTAAAGGAAAGAAAATTATTGCCCAAAAGAAAGCAGGGGAAAAAATCTTGGGTTCAAACAGGAGGTGGAAGAATGTTCAAACATCCATAGGCAAACTACTGGTGGAGGACAATCCCATAGCTAGGACATCAAACAAGGACTTGTGAAGCTCATATTCCCTGCTCTGCTACAGACATACTACAGATTTACTTTGGTCCAGGCCAAAACTAAAATTTCACCAGGATGGTACTACATTCAAATTTAAAACTGTGATCCTGCAAATTCTTCAAATTCCCATTTACCCGGAAGTGTTCAACACCATCAGTATCAGCAATCTGAATGCAAGACCTTCGCCCTCCACTACAGCTAGAACAGGTGGGCTCCATGCTCAGATAATGAGAGTCCCAATAGAGATGGGGATCCCAGCTCTCCTTTCCAGAACTGACCATTTGCTGCTGGAAGTCCATGGACATAGGCCTTACCCTGGGGTTCCTAATGGCAGCAATAGCATCCCATAGCCAGGAGTTAAACCTACGCACAAGTGAATCTGGATCCCTACAGGAAATTAAAAAAAAAAGTAACAGTCCACAGATCTCCTGCCCATGCAAATGCTATGTAAGGCCAAAATCCAGTCCAACGCTTAGATGTCATATAGGCATGTAAATTCTTGCTTGCTGTCTCATTCTCACTCACTTGCCAAACCCAGTTGTGCCTGTCCTGTGAGCCAACAGCAGCACCATCGGAAGAGATCGGGGCAGGGTCTCCTTGCACCTGAGGAATCTATACTCTGTGCTGACTTGGTGGCATCTGTTCAAAATACCTCACGGGGCCCATGATAGAAATTGGCCGTGAGCCATTGACATTAGTTTGCTATTGCAAAAATAAATATTTGTCTCTAAGCTTCTGAGAAGCAGAATCTTTTCTCCAGCATCGCTGGGGGAAACCCTTTCACAATGTGAGCTGATATTTTTTCCTGGAGAGTTTCTGGGGGCCATGCCTAGCTGGCAGTGTGCCTAATCAGCTTAGCTTAGAAAAATACTGGGAAATACAGATTCCCTCAGTTAGTGACTTGTTCTTTTTTTCCCTACAGTGCTTTGCCCTGTCTTGGATAAAACTGTTTAAACACAGTGCCAATTTCACACAAGGTCTCATCTCTCTCTATTATCTTTTCCTACAAGAAGAAGTATATGAATGCATTTTTGCCATAATCATATACTCTCGCTGCTGTTCCAGCACAATTACTGAAGAATCGCATTGCAGTGATGTCTCCAGATTAGAATTTAAGGGATAAAACAGAAAGCCAGGGACTTGCATACAGCAGTGATAAAATACTGTTGTGCCATAGAGATTCAAATATCCTTTCACCCCAAAACCCAGTTTCTGCTGGTCTGAAGACAACAATAAAAGAGTAGAGCAAGGATCATTTCCTTGAGAAGGGAACTGTGTAAAGAAGGGGTAGCTGTATAACCTAGTCCCATGCCAAACTGGGTTGTTGGAATAATTATCTTCTACAAAGCACAAAACTGATACAAAAATAGCAATTAGGGAAGTTCAGATAGAAACTCGTTTATAACCCATGACCCAAGGGCTTCTATACTGAGTGATTTTAGCACTGTTTAAAATGACCAAAGATGCTAACCACTAATAGTTTTGGAAACGAGCAATCATTTCTGATTGTCAGCATTTAGCTGTTGGATGCTGACAAACTGCTTTAAGGATACTTTTGCCCCCCCCATATGAAAATGCAACAGAATGATTAGTATGTGCAGCATGCCATGATGGCTGGGAAAAAATGAAAAAGCTGTGGGAGTATCTTAATGACTCTGATGTAATGTGCTCTTGTCTGGTTTGTCTGGGGGCTACAGAGGATTTTTTTTATTTCTTTTTTCCCTTCCCTAAGGATTCCCACTGTCTTTATTTAATGAGCAGCATTGGACATGCAGCTCTGAAATACCATTTAATAGCCATCCCTTGCTGAAAGACAGAGATGACAGTTAGCAGCAGTGCCTGGCAACAAATCATCAGCATTTAGTACCATTAAGATACTGTTTTGGGTAAAAACCATTTCAGATTAAAATGTGGGTGTTTGTCCCTTCAAAGGGACAGCCTCTGTGCTTGCTTTTCCCAAGGGTCACACCCCTCCCCTGCACAGGGAGAGGCACAAACATGCCAGTGCAGCTTCTCTGGAAAACACAAAATCTCTCCTTTCTTATTTGTCCTTGCCCCCACCCTCTAAACAGCACAGCATGTATGAGACCAGCATTGGAATATCATCCAGGCTGCCCTAAATATTTCCCTTCCTCTGGGCACAGTAATCATTTTACACCTGTGCTAAAGCACAACTTCTGTGCTAGCCCACTGTCTGTTGCACACATCTAGAAAGAGACCTGAAATGACCCTAGTGATTCAACCAACTGCTTTTTTTTTTCCACGGGCATGCATCTTACAGTATCTCCACATCTGAAATGCACCCAGTGAGATCAGGGATTGAAGGGGAAGAGGAAAGGTAAGGAAATACTTCAGTAAGATCAAGGAGGAGAATTTGCCTTATGTAGCAGGTTGCACTGGGAACATTCCTTCCCCTTCCTCGCCCCCATTTGTATTTATTTCTACAAAAATCCATTAGATTCTGCAATTGCATATTGGCTCCTGTTTATTTTAGTGAAAAGAGAAATGGTTGTACATTTGTACCACGGCATGCAAATGGTATTGTCTGCCAGATGCCTCAGAGACCTGCCAAAAAATTATCCTGCATGCAGAGCAGACATCTAATCTGAACTGTGGCCAGGCTCATGTGGGAGAAAGAGGTAAGCACTGTAAATGCCTCATCTAGCTCACAACATCCTCTAATATCAAAGACATCTGCTCTCAGATTAAACTATCCCCCCGCTTTGGCCCTGTGAAGAGCCTTCTAGATGCCCAGGTACCTATTGTAAGAAAACAAGACCTTATTCAGCCCTAGCTGACAATGGCCCACCACCTTTCTCAAAAGCGGATTGTAACTCATTTCTAGGAGTGATGCAGCACACTCCAAGCACATCCCCATTTTGATAAGTACCAAAAAGAGGAGCCCGTGATCCTAATAATAGGACGCTACACATACAAGACATATTCCATATTCACCCAAAAATGCTTCCAAGAGAACCAGAGACCTAAAAAAATTCACCACACTCCTTCCAAAACGATCCATAGTGCAGGAGAACAAGAGCAGAACTCCATACAATTGGGCTCAGCTTAGATACGGACACAACTCCCACAAGAGATGAAGGGTATTGTACAACCGACGTGGATCTCAGTTCTCCTGAGTTGCTTTTCTTTAAGTTCACTCATGCAAGCTAGGGAATACAAATGGTCATAACATATAAATTAAGCTAATTATCCTGCAGACCAAGAGAAAAGAAAGATTTCTATTCCTATAACAGGGAAATATCTGAACACTCCAGCAATGAAAGTCATGCCAGTGATGCATCACTCAAGTGATGAATGGATAGGTCTGAGGCCATTCCGTTCCCACTCCATATATCTGCCTTCTCCCAAGTTAGATGGATGCGCGTAAGAGGTAAACGGATTCATCAAACAAGTAAGATCAGCAGCCCAGCCTGATGTATTTCATGTTATGTGAAACTTTCATTTGCTCTATGAAGTATGAGTTCAGTAGCATTTATATAATTTATTTTACTGCGCTTCACTTTAACACCTCAAAAGTCTTGCTCAGCCTCTCTTACTGGAAGACACCAAAATGAGAAAAAAATTTGTCAGTATAAAACTTCACAGAGAAAACAAAGTTGTATTCGACCGGACATTATGACTAAAGGAATGTTTGCATCAGTGGGAGATCTCGTCCTGGAAGGGGTTAGGGTCACCAGATGGAATTAATAAACCAGTTGCTGTTTGCACGCATCAGATCTATAGGAAGAGTACCTCGTAACCTCTTTGGAGCCAGAACTCTCTCTCTTGTTCTCTTCTATAAAATGTCTTCATGAAATATAGTGGAATCCCAGTTCATGGCTGGGGCTCATAGTTGGTATCACAAATAATTCATTAACAGCAGGACAAGGCAGACACCAGCATGCTGTAAGCAGGACAGCGTTACCTCATTCCACAGGAGAACATAGATAAAACTTGCACAAGCAAATAGAATATATGTGCTCATGCATCACATGTGCAAACATAAATACACTCTGTATGTATAAAATGAAGAGAACAGCAGCATTTTAACTCTCTGGCTTACATGAGGTGTCCTACTAGCGATAAACAAACATGCCCAAGAGCACAAAGCCAACTATGGATAGACTGAAAATCACACACACCATTTTAGTAATCAAGCCTAGAAGCAGGGCCAGTATTGCACCAAAGGTGCAGCACTTTAGATTGGTCTTTAGCAAGTCTCTTTATGGGAACAATTTTCTCATAACCATCCTCCTCCAGAACATGGTCACTTGCACAGGAGTGCTGCCGAGTCCCTAGAAATGCCTGTGCTTTCTGTGGCAATAGTCAGCCTGCTCGGAGGACAGCCTCCTTTGGCAAGTTAATTACAGAAGATGCAAATTTTTTAACTCTCTCCCAGCTTACCTTATCCTCCAAAGAGCATTTGTACATTGTGAACCATGAGAAGAAATACACAGCTTCGTTTCCCACCATTCAGCAGCAGCAATTTCCAGGTAACCAAGCATGAAAACAGTGCTGGATAGATAAATACTAGCCACCAATGCATCTCGTCCTCTCTCTTTGTAAAAAAACACTACATGCTGTGATACAAGCTTCATTTCTATTTTGTGTTATCTTGTAGCCATGGTTGCAACCTCACTTGAATGCTAATACTATTGGGGTTTAGGCATCCGTGCTCGCAAATACCTTCTTTGCTTTCCCTTCCAACTCCATCCCAGCAAGGCACAGGCTCTTCTTCATCTGCCTGATGAGATGGCAACACACGACGGATGTGAGCAAGACCAGCCTGATGCTGAATCGCTGTGCTGGTGCCAGTTCTAAAGAAAAACACTCCCTCCGAGAGAAGGAATACCAACTAGGTTCAGCAGAGAGATGGGACAGAGAACAACATGTTTCACATCACAAGTGAGCCTTTGGAAGATGGTTGAAGTAAACAGGAATCAGTCTTGAGTTTTAAAGCCTTAAAAGCACCCAAGCTTCAGGAAGCACCTAGACACCCCTTTTCTTTGGAGTGCAGAACCACTTGGCATTGTAGCACTCAAAGCTTAGTTCAAGCACATTTGCATAAAAGATTTAGACAAAATGAACTCAGAAATTAGGGGTGGGAAAACCCCCAAGGTATCCAGCAGAGCGCACTGCAGACAGAGAGCTCCGTTACTGATGATTTCTCATCCAAATTATCTTAGCACCCTGTGCTTTCAAAAGCAGATGAAAACATTGTCACTTTTAGCTTCCAGATAGACCTAAAAAGATAAGGAGAGTCTCTCTAATAACACCTAGTTACTCCTTCAATCCTTCCTCCAATATGTCAGAAAAGTCAAGTCTGTAGGGCCAAGTGATAGCAAAGCTGTAAAAGGAGAGCTCAGACCTGACATGGCTGTTGCAGAGAAAATAAATTAAATTTTTGTATCAGAGCTTTCTTGTTTCCACCAGAAGAAAACTGGTGAGGTTCCCATGCCTGATCGTCCCACTTTTATTTTTGTAGAAGGAGTAGGAAGAGTGAAGAAATCAGAAGAAGCTCTGTTTGAAGTTGACATGGATGAGTGTATGATAGACAGACAGAATTGGCCCTGGAGGATCCCAGGGGCAGAACAACACTTACTCAAGAGTAACAGAGGAACCACAGGGCAAGAATAGCTGAATTACTAATGATCATGGGCAGCCTCTCATGTGAAGTGTCTCTGTGACCGGAGCACCAGAAGGTAGCAACTGTAATGCTAATCTTCAGAACAGAGGTCCAACATGAGAGACAGGAAATTAGAAGTCTGCAAGCCTGGCATCTAGACTGAATTAATTAGTAGAAGTGATAACAAAAAAACAGCATTAACAGACAATAAATATGATCTTTTGGGTAAGGATCAACATGACTTCTGCGAGGGAAGGTCCTGTGACACCCATCTCTTGGTATTCTTTGGAGAAATCAGTGATCTCATTGACATAGTTAACTTATTTCAAAAATTTTGATTACGTTCTTCAGAAAAGGTCTTTAAGGATGTAACTAGTCATGAGACAAAGAGATATGGTGGGCTTCTGCAGGTAGCATGAAAAAAGTAGGTAGGAATTGGCTATTCTGTCAGATATTAAACCTACTAAAAGGAAGCTATTAAAAAAAAAAAAAGAAAAAAGAAAAAGACTTGGCTTTTCAGCACTAGGTTGTAGACCTGCAAACTCCCTGGCAAGGGATGTTGACACAAAAGGTTACATCTGTTCAAGAGTACTGAATGGAAATAAGAGCCATCAAAGATTAGTAAAGAGACAGAGGTCAAGCTCAGAGAAGCCCCAGAGCTGAAAATGTTTGGAAGCTGTGAACGTGTTAGAAGGAAATGTCTTGTATGCTCGTGCTGCTGTCTCCAACAGTGGCCACAAGCAGGCACTGAGGGAAGACCAATAATATTGGACTAGACGGACCCTTGGTCTGAGCCAGTTTTGCCATTCTTATGTTCATGTGTTCTTCTGTGTGAAGAATGAAGACATAGAAAGGAAGCCTTGTAAATCAGTTCTCCTATCATAACACAGGGATTTTTTAAAAAAAAAAAAAAAAGAAAAAGAAAAAGTAACAGAGAGGTTTTATTTCCCAGAAGAGAGGGAAAAATAAAAGAGGACCGGTTTCAAACACACGTCTGAAAGACTCTGGGCAAACCTTATGAACCACTGGAAGAGAATCTGCCTCATGCTTTGATAGTCAGGATACAGTTTAAGCAAAGGTTTTGAGATTACATTGTAATTGCCCAATTAGCTCTTGCATGCAAAAGGGATTCTCTTGCATTTATCCATATCCAGCAGGGCAGAAATCCAAAGCTTTCTGCCCGCTGTGGATTTGCTCTTCCAATTCATTAGGATTAATTTCATCAACACCCACACAATTCTCTGAATCTCTTCCTCCCCTCCCTGCCCCATTGCCACCTGTCAAAGTTATAAAGATGATTGGTGCTTCTTAAAAGCAGCACAGAGCATCTTTATCCATCTATTTACTGACAGATGCTTTTCCCCCCTCCTTTGCTAGACTAGTTCTTTCCAAGAGCCTGCAGTCTGTCAAGCTGTCCCCAGAGCACACATATGTGCATGCAATGTTTAACCACATCACCTCCTGCAACCCTAGCGTGTAATGTAACTGTGTTCTTATCCCCCCAAAATCTAGGTAGCATTTTATTTTGACAAGTCCCAAGTAAAACATAAGATGATCTTCAAATCTGTTGGCCATCAAACTAAGTGATAACTTGTGTAAACTGGCCAGCATAAAGACTTCAGGCTGGCCCAGAACAATCATTTTTATTTCTAAAGCAGACGATAAATTTTGGTAGATTAACAACATGCATGCAAACCTGTTGGCAAGTCACTGGGCAGAACTAGGACTGACTGTTTCTCCTTATCTCTTCCTATCTCAGTCCAAGTCTCGTACAGAGTCATGGGAAACAAAGGGGGCATTAACCTTTCATGCTGTGGCTCATCTACCCCTGTTTACTAAGTGACATCTTTTCAAAAAGCCTCTTTAATTATATTACCAGAGCTGCTCTGTGAATTAATTGGTTTGGGAAGAACCATCTCTGATCCTGTTAGCATCACAGTACGACACGAAATCCTAGGAGTTTTCTTTCCAATGGGAAATCATGACAGCAACAGAAAGCCTGTACTTTCATTTTAAAAAGACCGGGCGCTGAAAGAGTGCTTCTGACCCACAATTCCCTCCAGTGCTGGAAGCTATCTGAACTCCAGCAAAGGGGAGCACAGGTAAACCGGGAAGCCTCAATAAAACACTTTGCTTTGAAACATCTATCACGTTCCCTAAAAAGAAATCAGAACATTTGCAGCAGCCACAGCTGGAGAAGAGGAAGAACAGTCTCACAAACATAACTCCACATCAAAACCGAAGGGACGGCACAGCAACAAGGCACCTAATCACAGAATCAGAGAACATCTCAAGTTGCAAGGGACCCGTAAGGATCATCAACTGCAAGTCCCTGCTCCTCGCAGGACTACCTAAAACTAAATCATAATGACTAAGAGCATCATCCAGATGCTCCTTGAACTCTGGCGAGCTTGGTGCCGTGACCACTTCCCTGGGCAGCCTGTTTCAGTGACTGACCACCCTCTCGGTGAAGAACTTCTTCCTAACATCCAATCTGAACTTCCCCTGATGCAGCTTCATTCCATTTCCTTGTGTCCTAGAATCAGACAAGTCAGCCTCTCTGCATGCCAAAGCAGAGTGGGAATAACAGCCTTTTCCTTCTCCAGAGAAACACTGGGAAGTACACTAGAGAAGACTGAGAAAGGATCATGCACTGGAGTGGAGAAGGCTAAGTAGATCTCTTGAGTACCCTCCTGTTCCAGCACCTGCAATGGTAGCACAATGTGGAGACACTCACATTTGCTTTAAACTGGCAAGTACCATCAGCAGGCTCTGGAGCACAGAACTGCTCAGTGGGAGCTAACGTCTCCTGGCAAGAAGCAGGGCACACAGCCCCCTCGTGCTGCGCTGTTTTCTTACCCACTGTTTCTGCATCCTCAATCCCTTCGACAATATCCACCGCATTGCTACATGCGTGCCTGCAATTTGCACGCCGTCATCTTGAGTTACTTAGGCTTTCCTGACAGAATTAAATGAATAGCAAATTGAGCACTGTCTTTCCCTCCCCCTTACTTCACTCTCCCCTTGCTTTTGTACATGCTGAAGTAAAAAGCTTCCTCTGAATCAGATTTCAGCTGTCAGAAAGCCAGCCGTTTTCTCCAAGGAAGTCTGGGGGCTAATGACAGAAATAGCAGCTGCCTCTAAATACTTCATCTGCTCTGTGCGGTCAAAGGGCAGCAAAAGCCAAGGCTAGGAGCAGGTGTGTGGGCTGACTGATTGCAGAACCTCCCCCCACCTCTCCAGGCAGGCTCTGGTGGGGAAGGGAGGAGGACCACCGCCTGACTGACAGGAAGGTCGGGACAGCCGCCCAGGCAGCAGGAGTGAGTCTGCAACAGGGCAAGTGCTCACCTGGGTGCAGGTCAGGCGGGGGCTGCCCCTCAGCCCACCGCCCAGAAACCCTGCTGCTGCCTCCCGTTCCCATGGGAGTCACATCAACGCAGGCAGTTACACCTCAGATGCCAAAAAGCGGTTAGAGTTTTAACCTCCCAAGCATCCCACAAGCATCTCCTCCCACCCCAACAAGAGCACGCTTTCTCTTCTTACAGGTGGGACAACCCAAGGCAAAGAGATTGAAGTGGCTTACTAGAACTGCAACTGAAGTGGGATCTAGGACTAAAGCTTTGGTATTTCTTTTTCTCAAAATCCAGTGCTTTACTCGAAATGAAGGTTTGCTTGTTCTCGGCTAGGGTCCAAGGACATGCTTTGTTGGCAGCATTACACAATCTATTTAGAGCTTTTTGATTCCCACATGTTCAAAGCACTTGTACTTTTCACAAAACACCGTGGTGTCATTGAACACGATGTTATGTTTGAACTGAAAGGAGGAAAAAAACATCTCCATCTATTATTACACGTAAATAAGAGTTGGGCTCCTACAATCATGCTATCTTAGTAGAGAATGAAATATGAGTAAGCTTGACCCTTGCTGTACTAATTAGTGATGATCTATCATCAATTTACTGAGACAAAAAAGCACCCTGTCAGATCCACCATCATTTCTTTCACTCTGCTTGAAGGCATTCTGGGATAGAAGGAAGGGTGGAGGAGAACACAGAAGTACCTGAGCACCTAATCATGTCACAGGGACACTAAAGACCACAGTTTAAATCATGTATATGGTCTTGTTTTAATGAGTTCACTTATCTGCATCACCCAAGACTTCCCACCGTTGGCTTTTAAATGGTGGCAGGAAAGTATAATATTCCCCCCGCTTGTCAGCTTCAGCAACTTATCAGAAACATGTTCTTACTGGAGAGAGCCTTTGGAGTACTCCAGAAAACTTTTGCAAAGTGCACAGAGGCTGGCAGTGTTTAGTGAGAGCTACCACTGCAACAAGTGCCAGCTGCAGGCTTTGCAAGATAGTTTAGCGAAGGTATCTTCTGCCACATTGCTAAGAGATGCTTCAGGACCTTTCTTTTTATTTGAGTGATCCTGAGAGTATGACATTACTTAAAACGTTTCTTATGCAGACAGGCAGAAAGAAACAAATTTACTCCTTGTAAAAACTGCCCTACAGATGAATGGAAAGTAGCCAGTATTTCAGTTTGGTTTCAGATCTGCTTCAATGTATATTATCAAAACTCAACCAGAAATAAAGTGCAGGTGCCATTCCATTGCCACTAGAATACTGCCAGATAGAAGGAGCTGGGGGTCAGGTCCTCATGTCTGAATACTCCCAACAGTAAGAAGTGCCTTGATACAAGCTGAGTGATTTTCTTCTTTCGTGCCTACTCTCTGCTCAAGCTCTCTCTTTTAGACTAGCCTACAACCTGAGTACAGAGAGCAGGCGAGGCCTAGAGCCCCACACCAGCTCAAGTGTCTCACTGTTTCTAGAGCAATGGTAAGCAGCAGCATCCCAATGAGAGGCACAACAGCCAGCCAGCCAACATTCACAGGAAATTAGTTGTGCCTCCCAGGATTTAAGAGCCCCCCAGGTACCTTTCAAGGAAGTTAAATACATAGGTGTTTTTCCTAGTAGGTGCTCATAATGGGCAATATCCCTATACTGCAGTAGTATCACAGTTCTAAACATATCCAATGGTACAGCACAGGTTCTGTCGCAGGATCTATGATACAAGCGTAACTTTCTCTTCTGGTTTCCCAGTTCGCACACTTATTGCCCCTGCTAGCACCAGGTCATCTGGTGTGGGGCTCAGATGAGATAAATATCACTTCCGGGTGCTTAAGTTTTTTGACAGAACAACAGCTTTACAAACAATGAGCGGCAAGGCACTAAGACGTTTCTGACTCAACTGATAAAACAGTTCTCCATGCTTCATGGGCAGTTCAGATGCTTGACATAAGGGGTATTGTGATGATTAATAATTAACTGCCTGGAGACACTGAGACCCCAAGGACAGATGCCTCCAGGAGCTGAGGCTGCACTTTGCAGGAGGGAGGGAGGGGAGCTGGGAGAGCGAGAAGGTGACAAGGTCGTTGTGCCCCTGGATGTCAGCAGCCTTTTTGAGACACTTTGCCTTTTGTCCCCCAACACAGAAGAAAGGTATTAACCTGCACTTCTCCAGGTGGCTTCCACTATCCTAGCCACTGGGGGACCAGAGCAGCAGTGGTCCCTGCCAATTCCTGGTGACAACTCACCTAAATGAGATGCATCATTAGAAGCTACATTCATGTATTTAATAGGCTTTAACATCAGCTTTAATGAGACACCTCTGAGACCTCAGGAGACGTAACAGACAGCTGGAAACATGCTTCAAAGTCCTGTGGGTACGAGAAGTAGAATTCAAGTTCAGAGGTACCAAGTACAGGATTTTTAAGCACCTGATGTGTTAGAGACTATTAAATTGTTCTTTATGCTAACTTTAAAATCTCCATCTGCATAAATTTGTTTGATCCAGCAACAGCTTTAACTGTATCAAGATTATCCAAAACAGCAGCTGCAATAGGCGCTGAACTGCGTATTTTAGAGTAATTACACATTACAAAGGGAATCCTTGAAGCATTTCAATAACATGGCATATTACAAACAGAACTTAAAAAGCCACAGATGGATGCTAGGAGGATCCTAGCATAACTTTACTCCAGAGATGGATTTGGAAGATAGGATGTCACTTTTATTCTAACTTGCTTCCCGCTTCCTTGCCTTTCTCTCAGAAGTAGAGTTTGTTTTAAAGTGTGTTGAAAAAGTCCAAGTTCTGGTTGATCCTGTGAGGTCGAAGTCTGCGAAAGAGAGAAGTATTAGGAGTCTCTCCCTCCCCACCCCCCTCTTCTCTTGCCTTCTGATTCAAGTCTCAGGTGAAGTGTTCCCTCCCATTAGCTCTGCCTGAATACAAAGGACAGAAGAGTATGCTCAGCAGTCAGGGGGACGTATGACCAATCCAATTAAGAGGGTGCTGGGACAAAAGCCTTTCTGTCCTCCCTTGCCCCCCAAGGGGTGTCCTGCCTGACTGCCTGGCTTTGCCAAGGCCTCTGGCTACCATGGTGCAGAGCGTCTCCTGCCAGAAGCACTCGGCCCAAGGGAGGAGACAGAATTTGATTCGGACAATAAAAACAACTGAAATTTTCATGGATCCATGTAGTTTGCATTTTTTTATCCTTCCAGAGGCTTTTGCTCAGCAGAAGTCACAGCACTCTTGCTTATATTATGAGGCCCATAGGGAAAAAAAGGATTTGTAGTACTTCCTTTCTTCTGGTCCCAAGAACACCTGAGCTTGAAATGGACCCATTTAATTTGCCCCTGTTTCTTCTTGGCTTAATTAATCTGTTCTGTTCCAATTCAGTACAACCCATTCCTCAATGCATTGGCCCCCAATATTCTCGCAGTAGGAAGCACACGGGGCACACTTCTCCAGCAGCAGAAAAAAGAAGAGGTCTGTTCCATATCCCAAAGAACTGCCAAAGAGAAGATAGCCAGCTGTGTTGGATAACAAGCAGCCATAAAAATTAGAGTGAACAAGGTCACAGCAAATGGCAGTGCAATCAAGAACAATGAATGTTAGATCTGGAGACAGATGGTGAGTGGATTTCAGCTTGGGACATGCATTTTTAGCTCTGGCCTCTGCAGATTTGGAAACGTCCAGCACTGCCTTCCCACCTTTCTACAATGCCTCCATCACAGGGGTACTCTAAAGATGCACCAGCCTGTGTATTCTTAGTGCTGGGACAGAATCAGAAAAAAGGCTGCACAATTGACTCTCCATGTTAGGTAGCCAGTTAAGGAGGAAAAGGTCGAAGAGATCCACTCAGGGCAACAAAACACCTGTCTAAAAATGCCCTGAATGCAAACAAAGCAATAGGAAGATGGAAGAGCAAGGTTAGCCTCTACTTACAAGGAGAAGCAAGTGCTTTCTGCTTGTACCTGATAACCAGGAGTCCAGACACTTGTCCAGGAGGGTTCAGGTCAACTTTCTGATCACCTCAGCCTGCCAGAGGGGATTTGGCTCTCCACCTGCCGCAGAGGGAAGCAGCCCTGTCACCCTCTCAATAGTGTATCTGGAGTCAGGCCTTCTCAGTCCTTCATGGTGAAACAGTTTTCTTCACACAAAGTAAAGAAAAGATTCCTTTCATATAAAATACATGTTCAGTGGGCCAGAGAACAAGTGTGAGTAACACTACAGCCTGGTTCCAGCCTGGACACCCTCCTGGAATATCCAGGATCCACTGGAAACATCCGTTCTTCCGCTAAGCGAGTATTTCAAACAAAACCTAAATGTTTTGACACAAGAGACCCGGAACAACCAAATCCAGGGTTTCCTGCTGTCTGCTTCTATGGCAGACCTGCATGAAGGGGCAGTTGTGTTTGAGTCCCTCAGGGCCTTTAACCAGGTCTCTGTCACTCCAGATGCATCAGCACACTAGATGGTAGAAGTCAAATGCAGAACTACTACTGATCCCCGAGCACATAAGTAGCACTCATGTCAGAACCTCTGGGCATGTGATGCCATCTCAAATGCCCTAAAATATTCAAGACATCTCTACAAAGTTGATAGCTATGAAACAGGATCCATGAGGGAATAGACCTGGACCTTTCTGGAGAGGAAGCCAGAGGTCAGATGGACAGCCTGCAATGGCCCTTGATATCTGTGCTTAGGCAGTTGAATGGAGCCTTTCATTTTCTAGATAAGTGATTTGCTAAGAAAGCACCTCAGCCCTGCCTGGAAATACCTACAACCTAGGCATCTTCTTATGCAATTAGAAGAAACCTGCTGAGGCACTTGCCCCAAGTACTACCCAAGAGTGCAGGTTAATGACAGAGACTTATCAGATTAGTCTCACGTTTAACCTCTTGGTCCTCTCTTTCTGTCACTTCTCACATTCACCAGGCTAATCCAGAGCTGGGGGAAATTACAAGTACAGGGCGATTATAAAATCACCGGCTCCAAGTAGTCCCAAACAGGGCAAGGCACACAGAGAAGCCAAGAGTAGATGTCTAGAAGAATATCGTGTACCTAGGGAAAGCTAGCGTAATGCAAAGCCTATAATTCACTCTAGAAGACAACACTGGGCTCCTCGTGCACTCTAAACCCTGAGGCAGCAATCAGCACCTGGGAAGCTTTTTTTCTTCCATCAGTATGCAGTATAAATCAATCACTAGTAGAAGATATTGAAGAGAATTGCAAAGGGCTTGATAGTTCCTTGTGGGTTTAAGTAAGACTGCATGGAAAGCACAGTAACTGATCCATGGTTGAAGCTTCAGCAAACCATGTTATCAACAGAGTTTATGCTGTGCCAGGTCCTCCATCTCCCAGAGATGTGGATCTATCAGTAGTCACATGGCATTCGACCCATGTGCTGACCCACATGCTGAAGGCACTTACTAAACAGGCTGAAATGCTTTCAGCATTTCTAGCATCTGACACTTGCTTCTGTAGATAAACATTTCTATGTATTAGAGATCATGTGTAACCCACAGCATTTCTTCTTCCCTTATCATTGCTTTTGCAGACACATTAAGATTCATTGCTGAAAAACTAAGTTACCAATTAAAACAATTTTCCACTCTTAGGACGTAGCCTCATATTTTGCTCTGAGATGAGAAGTCTCACAGATTCATGTGCTGATTATATAAAGCTCTGAAGTAAGGAGATAGATACCTACTTCCACTCCTCTAGATCTTTAATACTCAAGAACATCCAGTGTTTAACCAGAATGGTATCAAACATTTTTTTTCTTTTCTAACAGCGTGAGTTAATTTGCTACAGAAATAATCACCAGACTTGTGAATTTTGCTTCTTTTCTTCCCCAGCAGAAATATAGAATTTATTTATTGATTGATCCCTGCCTCTCTCCCCAGCTTAAGCTGCATCATCTTGGCATAATGACAGGAACAAGAGAGACTGAAACAAACAATTAGAATAAGGGCAACCCAGGTCACTAACGTAGCTTTTGGCCCTAGGACACCCATTTAAATTCAGTTCATTGCACTAATGCACAACTATATACCTGCCCATCACCACACTTAGAAATGGATTTCACAGCTCTTCCAACTTAGTAGCTCTGTTTCTATCACTAATGCTCAGCTGTCCCCAGAAGAAGCTCCCACTGCATGCATAACTGGTCCCTGTGGGCTGCCACAGTAGGAAGCTGGAGGACCAGCTGAGCCATGACACCAGAGCAGCTCAACCTATAAACCAGGGATGAGGTACAAAAGGCAGAAGGCATCTGCTTTGCTACTGCCAGCGTAAATTTATTTGGTAGGAGAGTGACAGTCTCCAGTACTGTCAACACATCAGCTTTCATCAATACTAAGAGGGTTGTGTTTGGTTTTGGGTCTTGTTTGTTTGTTTTAAAGAATAGCCAAGTGACATTAGGAACCTTGACAGCCTAATGAGCCAGAGGCTAAATCTTGCCGACAGAAGTGTCATGTTCTAAAAGGAGTCCGCCTTGCTGTCTGGGGAAGTGCCAAAAAGCACCACAAAAAATTCACTGGAAACCAGCTTCCATATGGTTTCAAGAGGAAACAATCATTTCTCTCAGAGTTGCTCAGAGACAGGCCAGGGGACTGTGACTTTGCCTGTAGATGGGGTTAAAGGACAACTTCCAGTAGCAGCAAAAGTTTTCTGTATCTCTAGATTAGAGCTGACCTTACCTTGAGCCCCTTGGCTTACACCTGAAATTCTGCCCATAAGACTCCTGATTCCGCAAGACTTCAGCCTGCCTTGAAATAAGTACTTTAGGGACACTAAGTCAGATTGTCACCTGCAGGAACTGACTCAAGAGCACTGATGTGGGAACCGGGCTAATGACAGGACCTGTGAAGCTTTGCTCCAGAAGCAGAGTTCACACATTTTTTACACTGTGTTAGCTTTCCTAGGTTCTCCTCACTCGTAAGGGTTTCTTATATTTGCTGATGTAAAGGAGAGCATGTTGTGGAGCAGTTTTCCTAGCGCATGCAGGAATAGCAGAAGTGAGAACTCCCGTGTTGCCCTGGATGAGTCAGTTCAAGTCAGTCCTCCGGGCAACAGAGCACTGGTTCAATGAGCTTTCTGATGGGATGAATGCTGTAGCTGGAGATAGCAATGCTCTGTGTACAGTCAAGAGGTAGCTCTTAAAACATCTCATGCATAAGCACAGAGTAGTCAGCTAAAGAACCGCAGAGCTGGAGAAGATCAGCAGTAACACGGACAGGTAGACAGCTTGTCACCCTGACAACATCAAAACAGACTGTTCCCCTGATGGATAACACATCTCCAGGCTGTTACTAAGACAAGAAAAATCCATTTATTATGCATAAATGGGCACACTTCATCGCTGGACTTATTAACACAGGCCATGCCACTTACTCTTTAGCTTCTTAATTGGTTTAGATCAGATGCCATGTTTGGATTCCTTCTTCTTGAAGGAATGGACTCAGCTGCAGCTCAGTGAATTAGTTTTTTTAATCTTTTCTTCCTCCAATGTATTTCCTCTCTCCAAAGATGCAAGAGAGAAGGGATGTCTATTTCCATTTCATCATTTTCTCACAGGCTTGAACCAGGCACTGACTGCAACACAGTGCTCTGCGTCACCAAACTGCTTTCCTTTTCCCTCTGCTCCTGAGTTCAAGCAGGGCAAGGCAGCAATCCCTATGACTGGCCTGCCTGAGGTCAGCCTGTTGTCACTCAAATTAAATTGAGGCAGTCTAGGAGGAAAAGAGAAGCAGAAACAAAGCCGAGTTTTCCTCACCTGCACACACTACCAGACTGTACAGCCTGATTTATTTGAAAACTCTAATGTACTGCCACCAGATTTGCCATAACACTTTTTTTAAAAAAAAAAAATTATTTTTTTTTCAAAGTCAAGAACATTTGCACTGGGAAATGTTGCATCCAAGGAAAGTGAAGCAATCTGGACAGCCTTCTCATTTCTTGCACTCAGGACTCTGCTGACCTCCAGTGAAAGCAGCTTTCTCTGCCTCCTGTATCAGTTGCAGCAGCGGTCTATCTGGTCTCTGGCCTCTAACCAAGGATCTTCCCAGAGAGTTTTTGGGTCCATAATCACAAGTATCTTAGTATGACATTACTGTTACAGATTTTGCAGTGGGACCACTACTTTACCTGAGTGATTATGAACCCTGGACCTGTTATGCAGTATAAGCGTAGTTTAACTGTCTTAACTCAGTCCTACAAAAAACAACCAACCAAACAACAACAAAACCAAACCAAAACAAAAACAGCACAGAAGGCCAACTTAAAGCTTTAGGAAGGCACAGAAAACAATCATCTGAGATCTACCTGATCCCTCACACTACCGCCTGTGACTGGCAGTACATTCAACTACTCTTCGAAACAAAGACAGTTTAGCACTTATGTAGGACATGTTGTAGCACTGTGGGGAACCCATTACTAGACACCAGACACCTGCTATCTCACCATTCTGTTTTGTTATCTCGTACGCTGTACTTGATACAGTTTGAAGACAGCAGAATGAACATGGCTCTGGATAAATTAAGAGTCAGTGATAAAGTAAAGAGTAAAATCCCAAGGCCAAAATCTTCTCCTTGTCCTTCAGGAATGTAAGGATTTACACCTTCACCTAACCCCACGACAAGCCTGTGAAGAAGATGAAACACCCTTAGCCAGGGCTTATTCACAGAAGAGGGAATTCTTATGAGCTTTGAGAGTAGACACAAAATAAATAAGAACATGATACACCTACCAAGCCCTTCCAAGAACATGGCAAGCTTTTGAGTGAACAGTGTGTTTTGGTGAACTAAAATGACTCAGATTTGGCAAATAGTTTTGGCCAGAGATGACTGGCAAATATTTTAAGGAAGAGTCAAAACATTTCATTTAATGTAATTTAAAAAGTGGTGATTTTGTTTCAGAACAACTTTTTTTATATACATATTAGGAATTGCCAGAATTTAATTAAAATCTCCCAAAACCAGTATTTCACATTTTGCTCTCTGTTCGTTAAATACGTTCAGTTTGGCCAACATATGAAGGAGGAAAAAGAAAGAAGAGATCCTAGTGACTCTCTAGCACTTAATCTTTAAAGACCACAAGTTGCACTATTGACTTAGAACATCTCTTCAGCTCATTGCAGCAAGAAACTCCACAGCTATCAACCTACTTGACAAAAAAGTCTCCTTGCTTTCCATGTGGCTTCCTGGAATACCAAATAGTCAGGTGATGCTGCATTTCTCCACACATAGCAGCTCACAAACAACTAACGAGGAGTACAGAGATGGGACCACCACCTGCAATAGGATTTCTCACTCTTCTGACTAAGTGAGTTGAGAGCATCTGAGACCTCTACCAACAGTAATCACAAACATGTTGACATTCCTCTGAGTAACAAGACTTATTCTTTCCTCCAGAGAGATAATAAAATGTTCCACGATCTAGTCAGTGCTTAAAACAATCACTTCACAGAATGAAGTGGTCTGCTTGCAATCCTGTTGCTGTTTCTAAAATCGATTCAAAGGCTCTTTATGTACTGAAGCTAGAGGTACAAAGCACCTCTATTCCTTCGGTCCCAAAGCATTTAATTATAGCGGCCAAGAGTCTCAGTCTGTCTTTTCCACTTGCATAGGAAGCCAAAAAGGGATGCTAGGACGCTATGTCTGTGCTGGTTTTCAATGGTACACAAGGATCATCACCTCCAAATCACATGTGAGCAATGGATGTTCAAGCAAAATGCTGAAAATGCCAGATCTGAAAAGTGCAAAAGGAAATATAACTCCCACCTTCATAATATTCTTTTGTATCAGAGAAACCGGATTAAAGCACTAAAGTTTTATGCATTTATTCTGCGGTCATACAGACCCTCTAGCTTTATGGCTTTTCTCACTTTAGCTGGTGTGTCCTCTTCACACAGGGACTCTCTCACAATCCTTTTCTCAGAGCACAAAAGCAAAACCCAGGGTCTATTGCAGAGTTCCACATAGAGGTTCACACACCAAAACTGCTTGTCCAAAAATCCTCTCTCCCTCCCCTTCCTCGTGGGACTGGCAGAAAAGCCAGACTACTTCTTTCAGCTTCTCCTTCTTGACCCAGGACCCTCCTGCCGGCCCCCAGTCCCTGAGCCCAGCTCTAGGTATAAGCAACTGTACAATGACAGACATTTGTAGAGTCAGATGGAAACAACCTCATCAGAGCTCTTGTCCCCACCTAAGGCACTCATAGGCTGTGATCATTCTCTGATCAGCCTCTGCTGGAGGACCACAAGCTGATTTGCTACACAGAGCACGGTCAATGTTTCTTGGTGGTGCAAATGAAACTACTTTTCCTCTCCCGAGGAGGATGATAAACTCATTACAAACCCTTATGGTTTGTAATACCATCTTCTTCCTTCTCTCCCTCCCCAGAAATGCTGCCCTCTGTGCAGATGCAGCCTCCCAGGACGCTCTCTTCCACCGCACCAATAAAAATCAGCAGTGAGATTCATTTTCCTGGAACTCTTGGAAACTACATGCATAACTATAAGCTTTTACAGCCTCAGCCCAAAATGCCACCCCTACTTCAACACAGGCTGCTTGCCATAATATCACAAACACAAATCAGGGGCCTTTATCACTGCTGTGGAGACAAGAATGCTATTGTGTTTGTTTTTCTGTCAGGGCCACTTGGATGATCCACTCAGCGGTGTGACGGAGAAATCAAATCAATGACACCATCACCTACTGATCAGCGAAACAAGAGAGACCCAGTCAGTCACCTGCAAGGCCATCTTTTGCCATCAGCCGTTGTCCTTCAGCCATTTAGCTGGCAAATGATTATTATATAAAGAAGTGAAAGAATATGGGAGGACCATTATAAATAATTACATTTTGGCTACCTCTCTGAAGTTGGAAGTCACAGGGAAAAATCTCAGATCTAGTGTGTCTACTGTGATCTGAATCTTATTTCCCTCTCATTCACTCCAGAGAGGATGACAAGTAAAGCCAGTGGAATCAATGGAACAACAGTGGGACAAGGCTGAGAAAGAGACTCACCCCTCTTGTCCAAAGAGACCCTACATCATTGCTCCTTGGCTCCCTGCTGACCAGGGCTCTCATTCTCCTCTGCAGCACATCTCAGGGGCTCATTTTCCCCAGCATGAAGAGTAAGCAAAAATACCAGTAGATCAAAATGACAGTTTTGCCTGTTATCAGCTGCAAAGACAGTGGAAATTCAAGACAACCATATCTGTAATAAAAGAGGGACAGCAGTGATATGAATATCTTTGCTTTCAATTTGATAGCATGAATGTGCTATGCAATAAGCTGAAAATATTATGAGAGCCCCCAGCTTGAATCTCCGCCAAGCAAACTATTTTTAGTGGAGTGTGTTTAGCTTTCTTGTTAAAGATTTAAACCTAGGCAATAATTGCAGTTACTCTTCTGTCTGATTTAAGTAGGCAACATTTATTAATGTACAGTGATTAAGTCAACTATTCCAAAGTAAGGCACAAAGACTTAATGCAGTGAGGAAACAGAATGATATCCTGGCTGAAGAAAGCCAACCCTGTGGTCTAAGTAAGATCTGATCCATGATTAACAGCTTATTAAGGCAGAGTGGAGGGAAGAGAGCTACAGGTTATGAAGGGGAATTTGATTTATTAATTTGAAGGCAAACTGATAACTAGCTGATTAGAGCAAACTCTGTCATAGATTCTATAGACCCAGTTATCTCATGCAGGTCTCCAAACAGCTGTTGGCTTACAGTAAGTCCATGCAAGAGCTGCATTCAGATTGGGAAAGAGATTCATCCATGATCAAACCCCTGATCCAGTTTGTTATTCTGCATTCACACTTACACCTTAAATCAGAGTTCAGTACCCTGCATGTTCACTCTTTAAAATGTCCTGGTTGAGCAGTAAAGTTCTCCTGCCCTGTCTGTTTTGCAAGTTTACAGGTGTGTACAAGCTCTTTAGCAAGAGATTAAACACGATATAATCACCCTGCATGCTGAGGGTGAGGGAAGTTGCTTTTGATGACAATATTCTGAACACTTGGAATACTCAGTGATTTTTGCTCAATTATTTTATGCTGAATAAAATAAGTCTACAAATAGATCTACCCGCTTCAGCTATTTGTGCAAAACACCTCATTAAATAAAAGCACTTTTTTCCTAAAGAAGTCTGGTACATATCCAATGGGTAAAAGGATAAATGGCTATAACCTTTGAATACACAAGACGACACAGAGTGGGTATTTCATAGCTGCACAAAGCCCATAATTGAACTTCTGCCCTAGGGGTAAGTTTTCCAGCAGTGTAAGTGCTTCCAGATGCCATACAGGGGTCATGTTCCTTGTCAGGAAAGCAGAGCTTTACATCCAGTTAATTGTTATCCCCAGCTGTCTTTTTTTTTTTTTTTCCATTGAGGCTAGTTTTCTAACAGTCATTCAAGCAAATGTGCTCATTTCCCAGTTCCCCCGCAATTCCCCACCACAGTGTAACAAAGTGCAGATTTTGCATGGCTACATTCCAGACTCCGTGGTGTTAAAATCATAGCAGCAATGGAAAAGCATGTAGCCTCAATAATCATAATGTAGGATTTGAACTACAGGTGACTCAGTGGTAGTCAGGCAGATGCTATATGAAAACAGAACGGTTTCTATGTACAGAGTGGTTAACCCATGGAGTTAGTACTCACACACGAAGGTTTTCATGGCTTGCTAAGCAGCAAAAATTACTCACTCTGAATTAAACTGATGACCTCAATTCAGCTCACTGTGTCTGGATGCCTGTCTCAGAGCACAGTGACTATGAACAGCAAGTCCCATAATTCCTTTGGGCTTCATCTTTGGTGTCAATCACACGAAAAAAGCCAAAGATTATGTCCATCCAGTATTTGGATCTCTTCAGCTCAGTAGCGAAATATTTGCTGATTTGGGACAGCTCAGCAGTGGCTGAGACAGGAAAGTTCAGACCACAGCCTGCTGCAGAACAAACTAAAAAAATTGCAAGGAAGACAGTGGACGTAATAAAAAGGCAACACAGCCCCTTTATCTTCCTCAAAGTATTAATGAGAAACTCTTGTGTGTGCATTTGTAATGCTAGTCCCTTGTTACCAAGCACTAGCTACCACCTGCTTGGGTTACCAGACTTTTGGGTTGAAGAACAGCCTGGGGGAGTTCACAGTTCAAGCTACCAAGCAACTGACCATTAAACACTCAAGACTTAAGTCTAGGGAAGGATTTTACCAACTTGCTCAATTTTACCAATAATATCTCTGGAAGAGGCAGTTTCAGGTCACTGTAGTTGTGCTTTTCAGACTGTCCTTCAATACAGACACAGTCCTACCTAAATAGCCCTTACCGCTCTTTCTTCCCTCAGAGAACAACCCAGCTTTTTTAGTCAACAAAAGATCACTTAAATGTTGTAATAAGAAGAGGTTTGACATTTACAGCAACCCACTGCTAATCTCTTTGGTGTCTATTCTCTGGATTCCCCCAATAGGGAAACCCACACTATTCTGTGGGCTTCCTGTTGAAACTTGTCACTGCCTGATGACAAAAAGCAAATATATGCCATAATTTTAAAGGTCTGGAGCTAGATATTTAGAGTTCAGTAATGTCCTGGGCCTCATAATGTTGTATGTTCACTAAATTTTTGGAAGATCTGAAAACTACTTTTTTTTTTTATCATTAGTTCATAAACGAAAAACAGAGGGAAAGTACATCATCATCAAAATGTTCTTATTCTGTCATACCTCTCCTAAGCTTCTGTCAGACCAGAAAGCAAACAGGTTGTGCCAAGCTGCCTTCTCTTTGAGGGCTTGTGCCAAGGATAGGATTTGGATCTTCTGATTTGTTATCACAGGTAATTCCCACTCACATTCCCCCTTGCAAGAGGAGAGCAAGGAAAGCCACTTACTACACTGTGAACTTTCAGGAAACATTGCCAAGCAGCATGCCCCTGTGCTCCTTCCTGTGCTGAAACTTCACCAGTTCAGACAATTTCTTACTCCTGTTTTTGCAATTAACCTTCAGAGAAAATGATTAACTACAATCTTATGCATATGAGGGTCTGATCCAGATTATTAACCTAGAAACTATGTCCTTACTGCAATTCTACAGTTGTTTCTCCTCCCTGAATAAAATCCTGACCCCTTCCCCACAGCCTGGCAGTACTTGCTCACTCAAAATTAAAGGACAATTATCTCTAACAAAAAGAGAGGTGATCACATCTCCTTCCTTAACTGGGACACTGGCAATTAAAAAGTCCTCCCCTCACCCAGTGCTGCTCCTGAAAGATCCTGCAGAAAAATCAGGCAGAGTTTTACCTGTAATCTGGCCCAATATGCTAAACGTAGCAAAGAAAAAAAGCCAGGGTCAGCATCATCTCTGACAGCCAGAACATGATATGCCTACATGAGGAGTTTGGGGGGGCAGGGATCAGCCTCTCTGGGGATCTCTGCTTGGCTCCTCTTCATATAATGCCTGCCTCCAAGCACAAACTCCCACCCAGCCCCACTGCGCCCCCCTGTTCCCCCCAAATCAGTACTGTTTCATACTCACCATGTCATAAACATTCAGAATCACTGGTTCATTTGCCATTGTTGATTGAAGTAGAGGCTGGATTAAAACCTTTTTAGTCCCTGCCAGATGTGTGTTGCTGCCCCCAGGGTATGCTTTTACCTTGAGCCAGATAGAAGGAAATGCCTCATCCTACAGTCTCAGAAGGAAGGAGCATGGAGGGAGGAGGAAAGGAGGGAATTATCACGGTTGGGGGTGTAAAGTTGGTTGCAGTGAGGCAGGAAGGCTTGGGATGGCTTTGCTGGTTGTATGGGGCTTATTTTACCCCTCCACAGCGCGACAGATTCGAGGTTTCTTTCTAACTCTGTAGTGCACCTCGGGGTCTGTAGACACATACACCACTGTAACCAGGCACCGTCCGAGCTTGTAAATCCCAATCCACAGAAGACAAAAAGACTCTGAGCCCAAAAATAAGCGCTCTTCTGGCTCCGTGAGAGAGGCGGGTGGTAGCGCGTGTGTGTGTGTATCCCTCGGCGTCCTTCTCGGCAGAGCGGCGTGCTGCTACAGCAGAGGGCTGCCAGCAGTACGCAATAAACCGGGCAGCCAAGGCAGGGAGCAGGTCCGGGGCCGGGCACCGATGTCCCCTCCGCCGGCAGAGCCCGGCGACAGCCCGCGCCCTGGACCCTGCCCGCCGGCGACCGGGAGCTGTCCGCGGTGCTGAAGTCCGGGCCGCCGGGAGCTGTCCGCGGTGCTGAGGCTCAGCCGGCGCTCAGGCGCTCCGGGGAGAGCTCTCCGCCCCTGGCAGGACATCGCGAAGAGGCTGTGCCAGAGGAGCTCCAGCGCGGGGCTCGGCGGTGGGAGGAGGAAGAGGAAGGGGCTGGCAGCCCCCGGGGCAGAGGGGGGATGCTGCAACCCCCATCCTGCCCGCAGCCGGGCAGGCAGAGCTGGCGTCGGCGCCGAAGTTAGTGGGCAGCTCTCCGCGGGAGATAGCGCGGGATTACCCGGCACCGGGGCTGGAGGGAGGAAGATGCCGAGCGGGCGATGCTTCCAGGCACGGTGCGGGGCCGGGGCTGGGCACCTCTAGCTATGCGTGCTCCCCTCGCCGCCAGGGTCAGTCCTTGTTACGGGATCAGCTCGTCCCGAGCCGGGCAGCCCGTACTGACTGACGGCCGGGGGGACCTACCCCGTCCTCTACTGGCTGGATGCATGTCTGCATGGAACACGGTGGGAGGGCTGGGAAGGGACGAAGCGACTGGGCAGGGCGAGTAGTTTCACTTCGGGCAGCGGCAGGGTCTGGAGTTTCTTCCGTCCTGGAGCTACTTTACACTCGTTTTAGACCCGGGCAGCTCTGCAAACTCCCCTCTGACCTGGATGCGAGAGTCAATTATAAAATCCACTGCGGTGAATTCATCTTCCTTTTGCTCCTCCTCTTCTCTCTCTTTAAAGGGAGAGCAGGGTCTGTGGTGGTGCTGGGAAAGGGTGCAGCTGAGGGGG
>VYZM01000273.1:151857-189281 GCA_013398915.1 Dromas ardeola | reverse complement strand
AAAGCCAACGAAGTGCGTGAACCAAAAAAAAAAAAAAAAAAAAAAAAAAAAAAAAAAAAAAAAAAAGCAGGGATGACCTCATCTGAGTTGGAGGCGTATCTGAGGCTCTCTGCCAGCTCACAGCCAACCAGATCTGAATGAAAATTGCAGAGAGCCCGTTACATCAGCAAAGCCCAGCATGCCCCAGCCCTTTCCGATACCGTCTTCAGCCGCATGGGAACCATCCCATCCCGGAGAAGGGCTCACCTATCTTTGTTAGGAGCAGAAGGACAAGATCATAGAGCTGCAGCCTTGTAAATGACTTGTTACACAGTGTGCAGGAGGATTTGTGGTGAAGGCGGGCAGCACAAAAAGAAAGTGAGTCCATGTCCTGCACAGCCAAGTGCCAGCCCAAAGGAGTCAGACATAAAACTTTTCCTCCAGTCAGTGCCAAAGGAGACCCAGGACTACTTTGTCCTAACAGAATTAATTTGCATTTTGAAGGAGCAAAGCCACAGCTCAGGCCTGGGCATGATGGCATGCAATGTGGCAGGGACTCCAGCACAGTAATCCAATCTGGGCTAGTCATTCCATGAGTGGGCTAGGCAATTCCAAGCATATGGCACAGGAGCTGGGCATGCACCCCAACCACGCCCCCGGCCCTCCAACACGCTGACTCCAACGTCCCTGTTAGGTGCCATTAACCATCTGGCTCAGTAGCCTGGGCCTGCAGAAGCAGTTTGCACAGGTGGGAAAAGGTGTCCCTTCCTCCTCCTTATCATCTCAGAGTCCAGATACTGCTCAGAGGACAGACTGAGCCCTCTCAAAAAAATCATCATTTTAAAGACTATGAAGTAATGAAAAGTTCCCTCTGCAAGGGGCTAAGCACCATCATTCATGCCCTACCTTGTAAAACAAACCTCCTACTGAATCCCACAGGGGTCCTGCTAAACTGTCAAAGATACCCTGAGATTGTCACTTTTGGGTATGTGTCCTGCTTTGGTGATGTTTTAAGGAGAATTGAAAGGAGAGGAAATAGCTGATATTAGAATGACTGATGTAATTGGAAAAGAAAAGCAGCACACAAGCTCTCCCACACTTTTGTCCACATGCTTACTTGCTAAATTAACTCCAATGTCTGCTGTGCCCAGAGTTCACTAAAATAAATTAAGAGACTTAAACCAGATCTGCATTCCAGAGACAGACATTTATAAATACCTAGAATTTGGGAAAAGTGACAGGCAGCCACAAGCTTAGCTGTTTTGTCCTGTAAACATTTCTAAAATAATAACCGGGGGGGAGAAAGGAAAAAATAAAGCTATAAATTAAGACCAGAATTCCACTTCTACATTTTATAGATAGAAGAGGGGAAAAAAAATAAAACCAAAAGCTTGTCTTTAAGCTCATCTTCTTGCTTTAGGAGATCAAAGCCAGTCTAAATGTGCATTTGTTATTTAAACAATTTTTGCTGTAGGAGAGACAGAAAATGTCACTTGCACATTAAGACCTGGATTCACCCCCCCAACTTGAAGCATAACTGCAAGAACTACATTACAAATGTCGTTGCTCTAGGCTCCCTGTTCTTCTCCTTCATGGAAAGTTGTTGCACACAGTGACTTAGCCTCATCAGTGGTTCAGTGATCCTTTGAAAAAGTTCCTTTTTCTCCTCCATTCTATTCTATGCAACTTATTCTAACTCCAGATAGAAGGGATCAGTCTCAATACAAATGTCCTAACATTAACATAAACTGTTTAACAGTCACATAAACTCTGTACAAGGCTTGGTTTGCTTTGGGCTGTGTTGAAATGTTTCATCAACAGTTTGGGCTGATACCAACCAAGAAATTCTCTATTTCAGGTGTGTGAGAACAATCCTGCAGATAGCCGCGCTGCCAACCGGCACTAGAGTCCAAGTCTTGTTCTGTAAAAGCATTAAAATTTAAATGAATTGCAAATACAGAGGAAAAGGGAGATTCTTCTTACTACTGGTTAGAGCAGCTGGAACTAGAGCTCTGGGATCTGTTTTGAATTCTTCCTTTAATCAATTATGCTACTTTTAGAACATAGCAGAAATACACATTTTTCCCATACATACGCCTAAAGCTAGACAACACCCTGTTGCAAGACCTGATTTTCTCAGATTCTTCACATCCCTAGCCCTCCCTTCAAAGAGATTCATGTATTTGAGTTTAACTGTGGTCATCCACACTTACTATTCATGGCATAAGTACATGTGCATCTTCAAGGATCACTGTCTAAAGCAGACAATGTGGTCTTATGTGTGTTCTTAGATTACGAAAGAGGTGAAAAGGGTTAAAAGGAAAATAATGCCACCGTTCAACATGGATTAGAAAACCAAGAATCAGGTACAACTTTCAGTAATTACCTGGTACACTAACCAAGGCAGTAGTTGAGAGTTTCATCCACCTCCTCCAGGTCCCAGGCACAAAAGTGGCAGCACTGGGCACTGTAAACAATGCTGTGACATTGCACTGGGGACAAGAACAAAAGAACAGCAGTGCAAGAGAGAACTAATGGATGTATTAGAGATGGTCATATCTCAGGGTCTGTCTACTTGTGTTGCTATTCAGGAGTTCTAGTTTAAATTAACACCTTTCCTTAATTTACCCTCATGCACTTTCAAAGGCTCCTTAGCAACCCAGTAGACAACAGGACTTTCAAGTATGTTTCACAGCGGGGCTGCCCAGTTTAAACTTCAAGACATGTAATGGTCTTGTCTCCACATCAGGTAGACCACCCCTGGCTGCCCATTATACTTTTTGACAACTTGTCATTTTGGATTGTATATAGTGCTTTTGCCCATGTCAAGTTGTCATTACTATCCCATTCTGAGTACATTATCCAAGACTATCCTTTTTAAAGGAAGTATAAAATGGCCTTTTAAAAACTGGAGACAGTATTTTTTCAGGTCCCTGAGAATGGTGGAGGGTATTCAAGACTGTAAAGAGATTTGCATTGCTCTTTCTCCATCTACAATAATAAATCATCTCCTGGGTAGGTGTGGGCGCTTTGTAGACTTAGTCCAGGAGCGTCACAGGAGACATTTTAATTGAAAGAGTTTTAACTCCTTTCTACCTGGGACACTTGCATATACCAAGGAGCTGACTGATTCTGGTCTGACTTGAGTCTGGGATACAGGGAAAAAAGGGGAGAGAAAATCAGCGCAGGATGCTGGCAATGGCAGAGGGCTTGTGCTTTGCCCTGTATAAGGCAATAATTTAACTTCAGATTGCATCACAAAGGAAAAAACAGCATCAAATCGGATTAATTCAACCATTTAAAAGACTTTATCTGAGACTGTGGGGATCTGTAGCTGAAAGCTAGGTGCATGTTAGTAGCTGGGGGAAACAAAGTTAACATTTGCATTGAAGTCCTCACTGATTCACTCTTGATTTTGCATTTTGTCTTCCTTCTCATTGCAGCTACACTTCCCAACTTTTGAATATTAGGTTGCTTGTCAGGGAGCAACAAACGCTGGTGGCTCTTGAAGGGATGGGGACCTGAGTGCAATAACACGGCTGGGAGGGCAGGAACTTCACTATCCAGGGCCCTGTCCCACAGCCCATGAACAAGGTGTGCAGGGCAGGCCTCAAGGTGGCCACCACATTCAGTCAAGAGTCCACATCATCAGGCAAGTTCACAAGGATAACGCAGGTCCCAAGTCAAGCTGGAATGTCAGCCCATAGGTCATGCCCAGCAGGGCAGAGCTGGAGACCAGCATCCTACCTACGTCACTGTGGCAGGCATCACTGGAGCAGGGAGTTATGGCCCCAGACTGGGCTGAAACAAGGCTCCTGGCCATGGGCAGGCCCCAGGGAGCAAAGAACTCCATCACCTCAGTTTACATAAAGCAACACTGTCAGCCAATAGCCAAGCAATGTACATAGAGACTTCCAACCTGGAAACTGGGATGAAAATGCTGAATGTTCATTCTGATGCTAAGGATTAGGCAAGTAGTTGTTGTTGTTGTTATCACTACAAATTCACAGCACAAACAATAATGGTTCAAGAGCAGCCAATGTATGCAATCAAAACAGATAGTACACAGTAACAGTAATTTATGTTGTATGTCTGAGGATCTAAGCAGGTTTAGTTTCAGAAGGTTTTTCCATCAGCAACATCTTCATATTTGCATTATGTTATAATAATATTTAGAAGCTGCAGGGGGGAGCAGGGACCCATGTTATTGGACACTATATGACCACACAGGAGGCAACTGCACCTACTTAATGAAAGGTGGTAATTTAAAGAGATGGTACAGGTGAATGACAAGGGAAAAGATACATCATTAACCTTGTGTCACAGAGGTATGGGGAAGCAAAGTGACCAGACTTCAGCCAAACAGCAAACCTGCTGTACAGTCAGGACCAAAAAGAACTGTGGCGAAGCACGATGCCACACTTGTAAAGAAGGAGATAGGAACTGACGTCATAAGCCATGATCCAAAAAGCCAGATGCTGCTTAACCCTGAATGAGTCTAACGTGCCTCCCTCCTGGACCAGGACAATCTTTGTCCCCCTGCTGAGCATGCCCAAAACTACCCCAACCAAGGCACTGTGGTTCTTCACTCCTGTTGCACTCTGACAAATACCCAGAAAATCATCGCGGTGGCACATAATACTCGCAGGTAACTTGGTCTGCCTGATGTGCTCTGATCCCTCCTACCACATGTTGGCAGCTGAGCACAGAACCCAGAAGAAAAGGCCAAGCTCCTTCAAAAACACACTTGGACCACTGACTGTTTTTTGTATAATCACCTGTTTGTTAGATTACAGGGAACTGGAAACCTGGGATCTCTTAGTCCTGCAGACTTGAAGCTCACCCCATCAAGGAGAGCACCCAAACCTTCAGATTACAGAGCTGGTGTAGGCATTTTACATCCTTCTTGCACACCACACAGGAAAGGATGCAAGACCCCTGGGCTCCACTCCCAAATGCATCGGCAATCCACAGAAAAGGGGATGGGAGCTCCAGCACTTGCTCCTAGACATGTTCCCTAGCTACTAAGCTACACTGTTCCAGCACCCTTAAGCTGCCTATTGATTAGTGTCCAGGCATTAGATGCCCAGGTATTAGGTCTCTTTTCCAGTCAAGCTGAGTATCATATTCTGCAGCTGCATCATAGCTGCATTCCAGTCATTCTAGAAAAGTTATCAAAGCTAGTGATACAGGATATCGATTAAAAAGATGCATATATGCATCACAACTTATTCACAGAATTTAGGTATTATCCTTATTGTATACCTAAGCTCTTTTTGCAGCCCTTTCATAGAACCTGAACATAAAGGAAATTAAGAAATCACAAAATATTGAAAGGTGTCTCAAAATTGGTCCTAATTTTTAACTTTTCCATTGAGTTTTTTAATTGTATGTGCAAAGTAGGGTAAACTGCAGCTTGCAAGCTAGTCTTACAGCTTGGTAACAGTGTTAGTAATCACAAGTGCTGCACTGTCTTTACTTTGCTTGTATTAATTTCTTTACAAATCACTGTGGTTGGTTGTTGTTTTTTTTCAGAACACTGAAACTTAATTCCCTTTTCTTATTTTACTTGCTGTTCATGTTGGCTGATTAGCCAGCAGATACAATAGCATGCTGAGCTTCTCTGGGGCTATTATAGCATCCAGACAACACAAGGAACCTTTTAGCTTCTAGAGTAACACTCCAAACACCACATCTGATGGCAGGTGCATCCACAAGTGCCTCCTGATTCAAGACTACTATGCTCTACTGACCAGCACCACCTATAGGTACTGCCATGTCAGCTTTTGTTTGTTCATTTTTTCACTAGATTTAACCCCTGTCACTCAAAAACCTCTGCTAATTTTAAGAAGTGAGATATCGATCTATGCCTAAGCAAAGATGGTAGCTCTCTAACTCCCCAGAAGTACCTTGTCCTTTGTTTAGTTAGGTACAGAAAGTGGTCAGCTCATTCCCTCAGAACAACAAGAGGGTGTTAGACCCTCTTTGTTGATTCATTGGATTTCTGAACATGGATAGCAATTTACAGCTTTACAAGGCTTAGTGATGGGTTTTGTTTAACCCAATATATTCTGTAAGACATACCCGGCAGGCTCTAACAGGTCCTTGCATGTAATCTGTATGAGCAAACTGACTGTGGCAAACCATTAGACATGTGTACACTACCCAGATGATTCTTTATTTAGTCAAGCCAAAACCCACTGCAGTGCCTTCTCAAACAAAATTGTTCATATATAAAAAGATCATCAAAGAGCGAAGGAACATCTGCTGATAAGAAAATCTTGCAGGATTTGGAGATGGACCTCAATAGATTTTTTTGCCCTCATTCCTCCCACCCCCAAATTTTCATAAGCCTGCTGTGGTACACATGGCATAATCTTGCTACCAATGTTTTTGAATACTGCCAAAATGTAAGCTGAAATCTATACCAGAGAAAACCAGTAATGGTGTCCCATCTCACCCACATTCATTGAGCTTAGTTTGAGGTCATACTTGGCAATGGCAAACTAATTGAAAGAGCCCACCGTGCAAGGGCAGCCTGTGGCAGTGCACGTTTTCCATTTTCTGCCTATTTTTGTTGACATCGTGAGAGTGGCCCCAGGTTTAGGCAGCCTTTGCAGTCTTTCACAAAGGACCTATGTGCTAATTTCTTTCAAGTCTAAATGTAGGGAGATTCTGGTTAACGGTGCGAAAGCAAAAAGCTGTGTGTTTGTCTCTACAGAGCTACTGAAACCCAAAGCTTCAGATTAAATACATTTGTTATTTAGGAAGGCAGAAGCTATCGCAGGTGTCTTGGAAGTGTACTGGTCAGAAATGGATTATTTGAATTTATTTTCCCCATCACTTATTAACAATCCTGTAATACAGAAGTCAGATCATGATCTGAACAGCAAGCAAAAAACGTGAACCCAGACACCCAAAGGGTGAGGAAAAAACAACTCTATCTTGCAATAGTGATGGGAAAGGTTCAACTGGCAGGTAAGGCAGAGAGGCTGGCAAAGCCACAAAGGCCTCTTGCAAAGTTGGTGGAGTTCATGGACGTAAGGACATGTTTCTTACCCTTCACTAACCTCCTGCATCCAACCTGATTTTGGGATGCTGTTCCCACCCGGCATCCTTGCTAACGTCTCAATCTCTTCCTCCAATTCCAGGACCATGGCTCCCCATGAAACACAGCCAAACAACTATCCTGTGGTAGCTACTCTCCAAACCCAGGTACACTGACTTTCTCTCACCCAATAAAGAACCAGGGAAAAAGGAGGAACGGGAGAGCAGCAGACCTGTCTCCCCAAGGCACGCAAGGGCAGGGTAGGCAGCAAAGCCTTGGTTCCCCTTTCCCAGGGCCCTTTTTCCTCTCAGCAGTCTGTCCTGGGACCCACCCAGGGATGGAAGCCAATTCTGCATGATTTCCGGTAGCAGAAATGCTAATATCAGCATTCCAGCAGAACTACGTTTGCTGCCTTCATTTCCCCACCTACTTTTAACTCGTGAATGCTACGAAACACCACAAAGCACCAGTGGTATGTCACTAACCGCTCCAACTTCACCACAGAGATGGCAACTCCTGACAGGACTACTATCAATAGTCTCTGAATCACTTTGAGATGAATCAGACTGTTAAAATATTTAATAGTCATGCACCAGCTTGGCTGCTTCCTTACCAGGCTCAGACCTTACAAATTATGAGTAATACTTGCATTCAACAAGGAACTAACTTGGAAGAAAAAATAATCTCTCTTTCTCCGCTGTTTTTTCCCCCACTGGCTAATACCAGGGCAAAGATTTTCAGACTGCTGATGAAAATCTTCTGATGAGATTGAATTACTGTATCTTTAAACAAAGGGGGGGAAAAAGATCATTACATGAATGTTTCTTAAATAGTTTTTATCTTTCTAAATATGCACGCCATACTTCCTACTCTCCAAAGGATGAGAAGGCTAGGTGGCACTGCAGGCTAGTGGACTAGCTTATTATTATAGGAATTAATTAAGTGAATTTGTTGATCTTATCAACAAGCGCCATGGCTAATGTGGATTTCTTCAACCCTTAATCACTGAAAAATTGAAGTCAACAGACCTAAGTATGTTATTTTGCAAGGTCGGTCCTGGAATGAATAGCCAATAGGAGTCCACTTTTCATGAAGTACTGCTCATCCTCATAACTTTGCTTGAAGTAATGGATTAAGTATATAAAAAGAAAAAATTGCTTCAGGCATATATCAGAGTTTGCCTGTTCTGCCAGTTGCTCACTGTAGGCATCATGAACACTAAAGCATACACATTCCCACCTACAGCCATAACCTAGCCTAACAGAGACAGTGATATCTGCTTCTTTCTGGTTGAGGCCCTGAAATAAAGTTTAAAATAAAATAATAAAGTAAAATAGTATCATTCTTCCTGTGTTGTCTACTCTGCCTAAGCAGTATGCCAGTATCGGAGGCCTATCTATGTTCCTATTAAGAAAAAAACTACGACATCAGTAAAGGTGTTATGCAGGTACAGTCCTGCTGGCTCACAAAAACATACACAAGGTCCTATTTCTGCCAACAAAGCAAAAACCCATAGCAGGCTTGCTCCTTCCAGGGAACTCTGTGCCTTGCTCCATCCTGACACCTTCTCTCTCAGTCTTATATCCCACCATGCACACACGCGTGTGCATCTCTGGTTCTCTGCATTTTCAAACACTTTCAGACCACATGCTTTAGCTTTGCTCAGGCCCCATCTTAGAGTCTACTGCCTGTTGATCATCCCCACTGTCTCTGGTTATTTTATTATACAAAGAAATTTCATTTCTCTTTCCGCATGCCTTGAAAAAGTACATAGTGCCTGCCTTGCCCTTACTTGCATGTTTGCACAGCAGTAATCACAGTCACCTTCTATAACATAATTCTCATGTATAAAATAACTGCAAGGAAGGATCGCTAGCTCTGAATTAGGGTGAAGACGTTAGTTTGAAGGACAGGCATTTCTAGAATACAAGCTCCTGCATGATTATTACTTAGAAAATGACTCCTTACTGAAAAGCAAAATACCCCCTTAGCCAGTATTTTAACAGAGACAGGGTAAGTACAAGACACAGCACTTGGGAGGACAAGAATAGAATGAGACAGCAAAATCTTCCATCTTCTGAAATGTGACACTCCTACTTGTACAGGAGTGTCTTCCATGCTTTATGACTTACATTTTGATTGTCATGTGCTAAATCTAAGATCATGACATGCCTTACAATGATATCAGGATTGAACCTTTCAGTCTCCAATAGATCTTGTCTAAAGAACCTGGGGACTTAAGTTATGCCATCTGCTCTTTCATCTGCTCAAACAGGATAACCCTGTGATCCTTAAAGCACATCACACCTGCTACCTTGATTTCACACACGCTTTTGTTGCAGTGACACTACCACTACAGAATACATGGCAAAACCTTAGCATCATTGTACTTAACTAAGAGACAAAATGGTTGTCCTTATGCTAAGGCTCCAAAGGTACCAGTTATACCCAGACTGCACTTGTGTACTTCACATGGCTGTGGGCTTAACAGACCAGAAGGGTCTTAACCCCCACTCTGCCCTCTCCTTTTCTCCTACCAGGGGGCTGTGAATTCCCAGACCATCACCTCGTTTCCTTTCTAACTCCTAATCTCACCCACCAGATGGGGGAAATGGCAGAAAACTGCGACAGCGCTGTGGCAGGAGAAAAGGAGATGAGCAAAACATACTTGTTGGGCAGAATTTGCTGAGTAGGCAACAGGCTGATGTGGCTCCCACCAGGTCTGTAACAGAGTCCTGGGTAAGAAGTGTGCAGGAAGAAATAGCGTCTACATATCACCCTTTCCCCCCAACCAGCACCGCCCTCCCTTCTCACCGACAGGACAAGACAATATCCTTCAGCTCTTCCATTTTCTAGTCTTACCCATTTTCATCCCAGGTTCCTCTTGCCATAGAAGTCGTCTTTGAGTACAAGAGGAAACCCTGGCAGGGAGCTCATAGCAGGAGATCTGACCTGGGTCAGCTCTCAGCAGCTCCTCTGCTTCTGTAATCCTGGAACGGCCAGAAGAGGGAGGTGATTTACAGAGAAGCTTATGGGAAAACGGGGAAGGGGAGGGGAAAAAGGAGGCAGCGGCTGAAAACTGACCCTTTTTGAACCCATCCTATCAGAATCTTGGTACACACGTGTCTCAGATTTTCAGAGGTGAGGAGACACCAGGCTTAGCTTCTGGTCTGTTCCCAGCCTCTCTCTTGATGCCCACTATGAACTCCAGTTAGTTCTTGTTACCTATTATTTGATGAAGGGCGGGGAACTGATCTGGCTGCTGGCAGAGTTTCTTTTTATTTTTAGATGTGATAAAAAACTGGTAGGAAAATAAATCAATTGGGTTGCAAATCAATTGAGTTGAATGGGCAGTCCTTCCTGATCTAGAAACCAAAACGTGTCAAAGCAGCCGTGGAAATGGCAACTGCTTCTAGTACTCTTCAACAGCTAAAAAGCTCGGTTATAGCACCGCAGCAAACCCCATCCTGTATTTTTCATGAAAATAAAGCCTTATGGGATACATAGACCCAAGCAGTGTGTCCTATATAATTTTCTGCTCACCACTACGTAAGACAGATGAAAATGGCTCACAGGCAGTAAGAAACCAGTGCAGACCCTTTGTTGGCTAAGATGTGCCAAAGCAGCAGCTGAGGAACTGTGCCACCGTAGCACTACCAGCAGAGAGCCCTGGCTTGCAGACACACCAGCCTGTTAGCACCCAGGACACAACTCTTTAAATGGGAACCAACAAAGACTGCAATTAATGTATTTATACCAAGGGGCAATGTTGCTATTTGGGTGACAAAGCAGAGACAGGTCTCCCAGTGCCAAAGCAGCAGAGCTAAGCCATGCAAGGCTCTGCTGTAACACAAGCGCACGCTCCTGACATTGAAAGCACTATGGAGTGACTCAGCCTAAATAGCCACAAAAAAAAAAAAAAAAAAAAGAAAAAAAAGAAAAGGAAACTAATTTTTAAAGATACAATGGAAGATCTGCTGTGTTGAACAGGGTGGGTGGAGGGTAACGAAGGAGAAACACATGATTTTATTTCATCAGGCCTCTCCATCCTGCCCCAGAATGACCATCTGGAGGCCCCTCGGGGACGCAGGAGACTGCACCAATTTTAGCACACAAGGATGCAGAGGCTATAGGCCCAACACATCATCAGAGAACGAGGCAGAGGGAGGCTAGATAATGAACAGGTTTGATCCAACACAGAGACTGAAGCCAACTGAAGGGTAAAGTCACAGGTGCAGATTTTAACTATCCCCAAAGGAACCTGGATTATTAGAATTGAAAAGGAAAGTCTGATGAAACGGAAAATATTGGCATGGACATTTTTCCACAAAGGTGTTCAGGGTTTCATTAAATACATATGCACATGGGTATATTCTTCTGCACACACAGCTTCATATAAAAAAACCCTCAACTTTTGACAAGAGTTCAGGGCATTATTATTCTCACTTTGCTAAAATTCATTTACCCACTCGCCAGAGTCTCTCGATGGACAACGGAGAAGAAGGGAATTTGCTTCTTTTAGTAAATCCCACTGAGACTGACTGGGAAATCAATGTTTCCTGAAAAAAAACACCCTAGCCTTTTGGATGAAAAAGCCAGTTTTTACTAAAAACACATTGCAGCAGAAGAACTCCTGTCATTATAAAGAAAGGAACTGCTTGCAAAATGGAATCCCAGCAGGTGCTCAACCCTTCTCCTTCCCCAGCTTAAAAGCTTCCCAGCCTCATCAAGCATCAAGGCCTCAACAAATTCATCCTTAGAAATTTAAGCAGCACAACTCCACCTTTAGCCACCCAGTCACACACACGCACATCCCCTCTCCCCCACTCAGGGAGCTGTCATGCTAATAACTGCAAGGGGGTTAGCTGTATTTTGTATTCCGGGCATACTCCAAAGGGGCTCTTGAGATCTCACTATGCTGATGGAATTCAGCTTGGCCTCATTTGCAGCTGTTACTGAGATCCCAAATGGAATCAGATACAGGTCAGGTGTTTTCCATTCTATTGAATTGCACTGCTTTTGAAATCTCTGCTAATCACATCTTTCACATTGTATGAGAAGAGAGATTCAGATGCCAGATTCCAAAAAGTGTTGGTTTAAAGGAAATTTCTTCAAATCTGCTTAGTGACATCCCCTGTCCCTGCCACGCAGGTAAACTCATCCAACCTGGAAGTGTATCCTGACCCCCACAGCTGAGGGACAGTCAACAATATCCTTTGCACCACTTCAGCTATCCTTCTGCCAAGATATACCTGTAACAACTCAGAACACCTGAATTTTCCATCTATGAAACTCACTACTAGCATTAAGGAGACTTTCATGTATGAGGCCTTTTTAGATATGCGTAGAGTGTGTAACAGTACAGGAATAACCCTGCTTTCCATTCGAACAAGGTTTTCATCAGGGCTACATCCCCATCTCCCTTGTACCAACTCCACTACTCAACACTGGCCAAAGATGAGCTTACCTCCCCTGGGACTACAACAGAACAAGGGATGAATCATTTCTATAGGAACTAAAGAATCCACAACAGAATCTAATCTGAAGAGTTCCCTATAAACTTCCCTGTGTTGCCTCATCACAGCTGTAGCAATCTGTGAAGGAGGCAGCATCCAGAAAGAAGAAAGTACGATAGTTCAAAAATACCATCCAGCAGAGTGCCCGAGGTTACAGAGATTAGCTCAGGATGCAGCAACAGAGCAATCAATGTCTGTAAGTAGAGCAGATAGACAGCAGGCAAGAGGCGGGGATCTAGGAGAAAGAGAGAATACGGAGCTACAGGAACCAAGCTGCAGCCATCAGAGGCATGTTTCACGTGTGCACAATGGCACCTCCATCCACTTGGGACTGCTAGGGACACATCTGTGTACAGATGCTTGACACATCTTCAACCTCTACTTTTCCTTGATGTGTGTTTTACTCTAACAGTTACAGTCAAAATACTTTGGTAATCTCATCTTTAGAGGTACTCAACAAGGGTCAGACCAATGTCTGACTTGCTGAGGCCAAGCAATAAGGAAACCAATACCTTTGCTCTCATTCATACCAATCCCGTCCTTCCACCATGCCTGGCCCAAAGCATACTTTGCAGAGTCAGCAAAACCACCAGGAATATGCAGATCTTAGAGTTATGATGGTCCATGTACCTGCTGTCTCCCAACCTCCTTGAGTTACACAGTTTCTCAGGTGAAGGGAGAAAATGCATAGACTCAGCAGGAAACATTCTGTGCTGTGTTTCTGGAGGATACAGCGTATTCTCTGGAGGGAGCTCCACTGGCAGAGCTGCAAGCATGATGCCATTTTCCATCATCTTCTCATTTCCCCTTCGACCAGCGCACATCACACAGACACTGCCCGAAAAGAACAGTACTAACGTTTGAGCAAAGTTTGCAGACTGCAACTGTCGCTGCCCAAAAAGGGGAGAGGGGGCAGCACTCCTCTCTGCTCCTCTCTCAAAATCAGCATCAGGGCTGCTGGATTTATCCCCTGAATAAGTTCTGTGTCAATAGCAGTGAGAAGCTAAAAGAGACCAGGAGATGAGAAAACTCTCCAGGGAACCATTTCAGAGCCAGGTCCTCTAGGAAAGCTTACGCATCTCTCAGAGAAGCCCTAGAAGGTCAGGAGATAAAAGCTTTGCATCAGATGTCTTTTGCTGAGCCTGAATGTCTGAAGCCTCTTCTGTTTGCTGGAAAAAGGCCAGGCCAGAGCTCTGAGCACTGACAGGAGAAGCCCGCTCCCACTCAGGTAAGAAGTCAGCAAGAGTGGAGGACATGGTCACAAAGGCCTTGCCTTCTGGTAACTCAGTTCTAACACAGCTCACGTTGTGCCTCTGAACCGCACAGGTGACAGATGTGTTCTGCTTATTGCTTACTAGAAGGGCATCAAAGAGAAGGGATTCACTGATCATACCCTCTCCCTTCTCCACTACCGAAGAAAATGCTATTTACCTAAATGAGGAGGAGGTATTCAACCACGCAAGACAGCTACAAGATGGGTGCTCGAGGAACTGATACACTCAATTGAGCAATGTAGAGTGTGTACGTATAAAACAGAAGCCTATTTCCTGAATAAGCCACACCTGCCAAGCAAAATATCTTGTTCTAACACATGGTGTCTTTGACATTTACCTTCAGTCGTGAGGAGACTTAGAATTCACAAGTGCCATAACCATGTACGATTCATCAGCTGCCTCTACAGGACTGAAAAATAAATCAGATTGAAACCATCACCTATTTTATACATGCTTATTAACACATTCTTTAATGTGCCAAGTTTGTTTTGCTTTGCATAGTTGAAGGATTTTTTTAGGATTTTTGTTTATTTTATATACAGCTCGAAAGCACTTTGCCATAAAATGAATTACACCTTAAAAGTGCTTTCCTGCTCAGAATTCACGTTGTTTGCTTTGCTTTTTAAAAACAATGTCCCCCTCCTAATATATTGAAACTATGGACAGAAGCTCCCCTGATTTCCGAAACAAAAGCATACCTAAAAGACACAAGGAGCAGAACAGATCTTAGTGCTAAGAAACAGCACCAATTTCAAAGGTCTGGGAATCATGGAATGGGGGAAAGGTGAAGTATCCTACCACGCTAGGAGAGCAATGTGAGGTGTAGGGGAAGAAGGAAGAGCCCATGTGCCAGTCTAATGTGGGTGATGAAGTGCAGTCCAATTCTGCAAGGTGCTGAGGGCCTCTCGGACAGCGATAAGAACATCTCATGGTGCCAAGTCTCTGGTCACTGAAGCCTAAATGCTCCTGTAATATAATGCTCTTAAAAAGGAATTGCAAATTATGTCCCCCCAGGAAAGAAGAATGCCCTTTTTTTGCCCGCTACTGGGCTCTCTTGCAGTTTTCAGCATGTGCCCACTGGCTGATGCCCACTTAGCCTAGCTGAACTCACCATGCTGTTTATAGACAGTAGCATAGGCTGGATGTGGCCATCATTCTGGAGGGCAGGACAGCACAGGCCCTGCCCTAGGCAGCAGCCCCTCTGTCGTGCAACACAGAGTGCATCACCGTGTGCGCGCTGCTGCATAGAGGTGATCCCTGTCAGGGCCTCTACTGATCCCCAAACAGCAAACACGCTTCCCGTGAGGCTTTGACTCACAGGCTCTAAGTGAACAGCACTACTACACATTTTAGATGAGCTCGTGAAGACTGTAATTCCTTTCCACGTCCTGAAAACCTGGAGCATGGTGACAGCTTGCTCTGAGCACTGCAGAAAGTCTGTTCAGTAAAATTTCACTGGCACGCAGGTCCAGACAGCCCCCATCTCCACTTTCTCTGCCCTTCCAACCCCAGAGCACTTTTGCTCTGCTTCTAGATGGCTCAGTACCAAAACACAGGGGCACAAGGTGTCACATGCAGGATTGGCACTGCATGGCCACTCCATCACAGGGGAGGAAGAAGAGATCCCAGGTGCAGAAGCAGAAGCTAACAGGGGCCAATAGCATCTCAGTGCAGGCAGCCGCAGCTGCAGTATTCTGGGATGCCCCAGCACTAAAAATAGTTGTGACTGTAGAAGAGCTGTTTTGTTGACACATGCCACCATATAACTTGACACATGCTGAGCTGGCCTTACCCACTACTGTTTACAACAGTCATGTTTATACCTGCAACCTGGGAGGTATTTTAGGATTTAATCAAAGGTTTGTCACCAAACGCAGACACGGACACACACTCCCATACCTTGCACATCTCAACATTGACTTTTGAATAGTTCTCAGACAAATGGATTTTGTAGGTAGTCCATATCATAGAATCATAGAATGGTTTGGGTTGGAAGGGACCTTAAGATCATCTAGTTCCATCCCCCCTGACATGGGCAGGGACACCTCCCACTAGACCAGGCTGCTCAAAGCCTCATCCAGCCTGGCCTTGAACACTTCCAGGGATGGGGCATCCACAACTTCCCTGGGCAACCTGTTCCAGTGTCTCACCACCGTCACGCTAAAGAATTTCTTCCTACTATCCAATCTAAATCTCCCCTCTTTCAGTTTGAAACCATTACCCCTCGTCCTATCACTACACTCCCTGATAAAGATTCCCTCCCCATCCTTCCTGTAGGCCCCCTTGAGGTACTGGAAGGTCAGTATAAGGTCTCCCTGGAGCCTTCTCCAGGCTGAAGAATCCCAACTCTCTCAGCCTGTCCTCATACCACAGGTGCTCCAGCCCTCTGATCATCTTCGTGGCCCTCCGCCGGACCCATTCCAACAGGCCCGTGTCCTTCTTGTGCTGAGGACTGCAGAGCTGAACGCAGTACTCCAGGTGGGGTCTCACCAGAACAGAGTAGATATATATAGTACAGGCATGCAGAAGTCCGTATGTTTAAGCTGTACCTTTGCAGGGGATGCTTATAAACATAAAGCTGAGTGCATGAAAATGGAGATGAAGTAGTTGTCAGCCAGAAGTGACAGCCTTCAAAGACCATCACTCCTGGTTTAACTTCCATTAATAATGACAGGATAAAATGGCTCTCACACAACTGTGATGCTACAAGAAGGAACCACTTCCAGTGCAGGTATCTCCTAACAGACAACGATATTCTAAAGAGGAACTCAGATTATCAAACTCATGTAGCTCTAGTTAATTAAAACATTACTAGTAATTAGGGAACCCCACTGGCTTCCCTCCTCCCTCCCTCCTGATCGTCCCCATCCTTGAAATTCAAATTTGAACCGCCCTGAACCGTGGAGTGTGTTTCAACTCTGGATTCATTTCAAACCAGTAGGCAGATAAAGGCAGGCAATGGCATTTGGATTGCAACTCCAATCGAAACTTCTTTAAAGTTCAGGAAAGTAGGACTGAGGTCTGAAATTTGGAGTATTCACCTCCATTCACAGATAACTAAGGACATATTCAGCCTTTCAATCACATCAAGAATAAATTTGTCCCATTAGACCTGGTAAATCTGCACAATTTAAATCTGGGGCTCAATAAAGGTAACAGTTACCAAACATTTTCAGCTTATTGGCATATCCATTGTAAATTATCTTTTTTTGTTCTATAACTTGGAACAGAGCTAAGGAAACTCTCAGCAGACAAAAAAAAATAATAAAGCATAATATAGATATGTCAGAAAAACAGTCTGCAAAATAAAGGTCCAACAAAAGACACCAAGAGCAAGAGGGATTAGATACAAGTATATTGGAAATCAAACCCTGGAACACAAGTATCTAACTCCATAGTTGTCAAACCTACTTTTTTTCCCCTCTCACTCTCTCTCATTTTTGGAAAACTTGCTAGGCTAGAAGGGCATTGCATTAAAGCTAGCTAAGAGAGGCAACCATGATACCCCTCTTTTTTTGTTCTTGAAGTAATCCAGAATCAGCAACTAAGCAGTGCTTTCAGTCCTAGTTTTGCAACCCAGACCATCTTTTACCGTTTTGTTCTGCAAAATAAATAAATAAACAAACAAGTAAGGAAAGCCATTTTAAAACCTTAGACCATGTTTTCTGCATTTGTATGCATCGCGTTGTTCAGCTCTGGTAGAAGGTTTAGCATGAGCAATATCTCACCTCATTAAATCCAGCTACCCTGCGAGCTCAAAATGCGCTGTGTGCTACTGGTAGCAATGCTACTGCCATTCTACCACTGTGCTGCTGAATTCAGGAGAGACTCCAGCCTGTGTTTCTGCCTATTAGGAAGACTGCCAGCTGCTTATTTGTCTCCAACCTTCCTGTTGTTGTAACTGTTGATGTTTGAAAGAGGGAAAGATAAAGAAAAGGAAAAGAGAGGGCATTTTGTGGATAAAAGAACCTTATCTGCCAATATTCTTAAGTGATCTCCAATTCTGAACAAGACACAAGCGTGGAACATGTGGAAATGGAAAGGAGCTATTAGAACACCACTAATTATGTGGTTCTCCACAGAAATAAGATAACTACCTCTAAGGGATGCATGTGTTACTCCCCCAGCACTACATGGTCACTACAGCTTTTTTAAGTTGTCCCAGAAGACAAAGCACTACCTGTTGGGAACTATTCCACTTACTTCACTGGAATATTATTAGATCATTCCTTCCTGAATCTTTCTGCATGCTGTCATCTGTAAAGGGCTGCCTTTGACTGCTATACAATTTCAGAGCTTGTGGGAGTCACAAAAACCCAGCCAGTGACTTTTTGATGAGCTGAGCACTGACAGCTGCCCAGAAGAGTCCCTTAAAAAGAAACACAGTGCCTTCCAAAGGGAGCCTTTTGGCTTGGCTCTCTTCTGACCTGCAAAACATCAGCAAAACCAACAGCGAGTTAGTGCAGCTTTCCCTTGGCACCTCAACCAAAAATCATACTATCTCTTAAGATCAGCATCTGCGCCAGAGAACAGGAGTGTAGAAAACACTGTATGATGTTCCAAAAAGGCACAGGGAGGAATCTGGAGAACTGTGACCAGAAAGAAACATTTCCTCCTGGTAAATCTGAGTGGTGAGAGAAGAGGAAAAACTGAAGTTCATGGAGGAGTGAAGCAACTAAGAGTCTATCCCCAGAGCTCACCTGCAGGAGGAGGAACCGGAGCTTTCTCTTTGGAACAACCTTTGCATTCAATGACACATTGCCAGTCACATCAGCACCCCAAAGCATATCTCCATGTATGGAAGTTTAGCTGACTTGAAGCTTGACAATAAAGGTAAGAACCTATCATAATCAACATAATATGTACTGAAACTAGTAGAAAAATTAGGACTTATTCTTTAAGATGCTATCTGAAAGAGTTTAGCAGTTCTCCACTCCAAACATAAGCATACGTCACTGCCCAAAATAAAGGCATTTCTGGGGCTGCCCAGGGACTCTAGAAAAGGGGCTAAGGTGTACATTGCTTTTGGTAAAGGGCTGTGCGTACACAATCGCAGGACAGCAAGAAAGGAGTAAGGAGAAACACCAGCACAGATTAGGAGAAAAATGCAAGTAAATCTGACAGAACAAGCAGAACCTGGTTCGGAGAACAATTCAGCAAGGGGTTTGGGGGTGAGATCTGGGTATCTTCTTGAAAGAGACAAGGAGAGAGCACAGATGCTACCTACTGTAGTAGATGAGAAAAGGACCTTGACTATTTTTGTAAATTGGAAGGTAACATCAAAGATTCCTAATTCTACCATCAATTTCTTTAGTAGAAACAACCCAAAGGGATTTGGACTACGAGCAGCAAAGGATGAGGCCTAGATGTTGGACTTCAAGTGACTAGATACACAGTAAAACCATGCAGCCTTATTAAGAACAGCATCTCTTCCAGAGAACTGGAAAACAAGTTTTACCTAATTTTAAAAGGCTCAGATGGTAATCTGGGCAAGTTAGACCTTGCTCACCTTCTTAATAGATCAGCTGAATAGCTCCTAGAAAGCAGAATCCTAACGACACCCCTGCAGGATTACAGTACAAAGAAAAAGTATCCTCTATTGTAATTCTTAGATTGTATCAATAAAACAGTTAGCAGGAGAGAACGAGGGACCACCTTCTATTTTTGGAAGGCATCTATCAACGCTCCTCATGGTGCAGTAATGAATAATTACTGTTTGAGCTGCAAGAAGTACAATTCAATCATTCTGATCTATGATTGAGGGCAGAAAAATGGTAATAGACAAACAATTTTCCTCAATGACAGAAGGTCAACAGCAAGATCCATCAACTTTCAACACCTGGATGTATTTTGTTTAAAATACAGGCTAGTGAACTGGAAGAGAAGACAAGCAATACAATAACAGTATCCAAGTGATACCATTACATAGAAAAGCACATTTCTCATTGCACTTGAGAGCAGACAGTCTTTGCTGCAGGGCTGCTGTGCCTTTCCCTGAGCTCCTATAAGCATCTGAGGCATCTTTTGCAACAGCTTACTAGAGACAAAGTTATCTGCGTGAAGGTCCCTTCCATTCAGAGACAGGGCAGGACTTCAACAGAAGCTCTGCAAATCAAAAAACAGCAGGGATTTGGATAAAGACCAGAGTCCTAGAATACAGTCGGTGCCTATGAACTATTCCTTCGAGAGCTGTGGCACTGTCCACCTAAGTTTTTCAAAGTCTTCACCCTGAACAAACACTTGGTCCAGCTATGTCTATTTGAATTTGTATGATGTTTGGACCCAGTTCCCTAGTTTGGAGTTGTCCCTCCTATGGTAAGTTCATTATTATCATCCTGAAAGAAGCACAATCAACGCAGCCTCTTCTAAAAGAGGGGAACTGCAGTTTAGACAGTGAAAGAAGTGAAAAGCAAAGAACACCATCCCCTCTCTTCGACTGATAACTCCACTGATGGGCAGATTTTCCTCCTGATGTGTATAACTAGACACTTCTAATGTGCCGCTTACTCTGGTTTGCAAAGTTGAAGATGTGCTGGGTAAAATATTAGAGCTCTCCTTTCTTCTGCCCTCTTCATGCTCTTTTAAGGTATTTTCAATAATCAACACGTATCCTCTTAGCCAAGGGAAAACAATACAGCCAGTCACTGATTCTGGCATAGATCATCTTGCTGGAGACCCCCATGCAGGCATGTGTGCAAGCAGCTGTGAACAAGTAGCTATGAGCATCAGCTCTTGAACAGTCTGTGTTGCTAAAGCCTAGGGATAAACACACAGGCCCCCAAATGATAAGCTTAAACCACACTAACAACTGTTTGAGAAAGAGTTCCTTCATCAATAACAGCTATTAGCACATCCGAGTCTGACTCAACTCTTTCACCATCTGCGACAACATGTCGTTTGCATTAGTCCCTCATTTTCCTTGCACCACATCATTCTTAGCATTCATGCTTCCCAACTTGCAGGAACATTTGTCTGACCCTTCCCTATAAAACAACAACCGTCAACACATGTATTTAGATGAGCCAGTGATCATAATCATGAACACCGCACTGATTTGATATTGCCATCTTGGAAACGAATGAATTGAGAACTGCTAATGAATCACTAATGCTCAGTGATGACATCTTCAACAGGCAGTGATGGTATAGATGGGTCATTTCTGTGTGTACACAGCATTACTTCATTTTTTTTCATTCCTACTCTACTACACACTTAAAAATATGTTCAGGTAGAGAAAGTATATCAGGTGCCCTCATGAAAAGTATGGGGGCTAAACCACACAAACACTATGCATCAGAAAGAATTTACCAGGGAAATTGTTACATGACAGAAATACGCCATTACCAGTAGTTTCACAAAACAAGCATCCTACTTTCAACACCTTAGATTTAATCCATATGGGAGATGTACAGAATACCTTTAAAAGGCAAGTCAAGCAATTTGAATTCATCTCTGAATCAGAATCTCACGAGGACAGTTTTGGGGCACACTCGGATTTCCCTCCTGCTAACCCATCCCTGTCCCACAGGTGATAATTACCTCTCTGCCTTTCAGTAAGGGCAAATAGACATCTCTTCCCCACAGGGAAAAAAACACTTTTCTCTCTCAAGTTGTCTATCTGATTAACATAATAAAGTTAAATTCAGAGAAAAGGCATCGTCCTGTATTTAGCCTCAAGTTTGTGGTTTCCATTTCAGGCTTGAAAAAGTTCTTGTGTCCCTCCAGTGCATGGAGGAGCTGGTGACAAACAGAAAACTCTCAGAATTAGATGGAGCAAGGTCACATATTTTTTGCAGACACACCAGCAAAAAAGCAGCATGTTTCAGGCACTGAAAAAATCACTAGAAGGCCATAGCAAAGCAAAGTTTTAGACAACAGTTTCCAGTTTGGTGCTCTTAAAATATATCAGCATTTGACAAGCAAGAGAGACAACTCTCTGCCATCCTCCTCCTCCTCCCACCCCGCCACTGCCACCCCCACTGGAACACCTCTCTTATGAAGAATGGCTGAGGGATTTGGGTCTTTTTAGTCTGGAAAAAAAAGACGACTGAGGGGGGATCTTATCAATGCTTATAAATACTTAAAGGGTGGGTGTCAGGAGGATGGGGCCAGGCTCTTTTCCACGGTGCCTGGTGACAGGACAAGAGGTAACGTGCACAAACCTGAACATGAGGAGGAACTTCTTTACTTTGAGGGTGGCAGAGCACTGGAACAGGCTGCCCAGAGAGGTGGTGGAGTCTCCGTCTCTAGAGACATTCAAAACCCGCCTGGACGCGTTCCTGTGCAACCTGCTCTAGGTGACCCTGCTCTGGCAGGGGGGTTGGACTAGATGATCTCCAGAGGTCCCTTCCAACCCCTACCATTCTGTGATTCTGTGAGACGCGTGGTGGGAACACCGGCCTAACATTACTTTTCTTTTCTCAATGCAAGATGTTCATCCTCTGTAACGCCTGTTGTTAAGCTCTGAATCAGAAATGGTTGCCCTTATTAAAGGGCAGCCTACAATCTCACCTCTAAAATGTTAAATATCACGACTGTCAGAGCCTATTTCAGTCAGTTGAAGCTGCTGAGAGCAAATCCCTTTAACTTTAAACACTTTAAAATCAAGGGCAAAGATATATGCAAAAAAATAAGACTGCATTTTTGGAAAGTAGGGCCTGCTTCTCAAAGAATCAGCACAGATATTCACAAGACATTGACCGAGGCACACTCAAACAGTACCACAAGGTGGCCCTGACCTCATCCTTCAGCAACAACTGTTGAGTCCTCCAGGTTGCCCAAACCCTTCTTCCTCTCCAGCTGATCTTTTATAATCGGTGCCTTTCACATCCAGCCCACATCTCCATACTGTGGTGTTCCCCTTGAACACCACCATACACATTCTGATGCCAACATTTAAAATACCACTTAGAGACAGCAGTAGCAGAGTACAGGGGTTTCCCCGAAGCAGCATTTCAACCATGCTTTTTTTTTTTTTTTAACGACAGCCACAGAAGTCCATGTGATGGATTGTGTTTGATTTTGTTTTCCAGCTTCATACCACGGCTTCAGAACCACATGTTCTCATTCAGCTGATCAGTGCTCTTACATCATCCCCGTTTAGGATTTTTGCAAGTATTTATACACTACAAACAAATTCAATAGCCAAAATGGGACATACCAGAAGTTCAAGGAGAAATTAATTAAAGCTTGCCAAGCAGGGAGAACTTGAATACAGAACGGGGAGACTTTTTCCTCCTCATCCCAGCATGTCTAAATGGTCACACAAGAACATCGGAAGTCCTGTTTCACCCTCTGAGCGAAATGCAGTGGAGCCCATAAACCACTGCGCTGTATAATTTCAGTACAGATTCAAACACTCCTTTTTAATTACCATTAGAAGAAAGGTAACAGTTTGATCAGATTCCCTGACAATGCCTATGCAACACTTCCTCAGTGGTTTATAGTTAACTGGCAAAGCTGGTACCACTGCTAGGGAAAAATTCAAGCAAATTAAGAGAAAGAACTTCAGACTGAAATTTCTTTGCAGAACTATGATCTTCAAGTGCCGGGCTGGCAGACAAACTGGCTTTTTGTGGCACTCTTGCTGCAGTTCAGCCCCGTGGCATGTGACAGGCCAGCTGGGACTCAGAAGCCCCTGCTTCTGAGCAGGGACTTGGATGAAGGGGCCGAGGTGCTCGGTTTCTGCAGGGAAGGTCCCCGTGCAGAGGAGGGCTGCCATGCCAGGCAGACCGCATCTCTGCCATGTGTCCCACCGATACCCACCCTGCTTCTGCACAACCTTTTCTGGCCTTACTTCCTACCTTATTTCTGCCCCCTTCCCATGCGCCCCCAACATGGCAAAGCCAAGAATATGTGAATACTTCCCTTGTATAAGAGCACTTTACAGCCAAAGGTGTTATCTTTGCCATTAGAGTGCGTGACCAGTGTCCCTTTTCATGCACCAGCTGACAAGAGTCTGTGGAGGAGCATAAGCTGAACTGCATAAAGTGTTCTCTTAATTCACTAGAAACCCTTCTGAAGACTATTATTTACACAATGAAAGAAGAAAAAAATCCACACAATCATGGATTACTACTCACCTTTTAAAATTAAATTTCTGAACTGTATTCCCCAGTTTTGGACTATACTTGTTATATTTAGAAAGAAGGAAGTGAAAGAAGCCTAAATGTTAAAATTCTTGTATCCCCTTTCCTTCCATGCTTTATTGTTTCTGTGATTTAGAAGTTTACTAAAACATGCTGAGAAGCAATGAATGCAAAAGACCATTTGGGATAACTGTGAACCCCCTATTTCATATGTTACATTTCGACTCCCATACAGCCTACATACCTAAGTGAGACAGCAAATATTTTACCAGTTAAGTGAGTAATTTCTTTCACACACAGTTTCCAGTTCCACCTGGGAATGCCCATGCTAACAACTTTTAACACCAGATTGCTAGTGTATCAATCATTCTAGATTTAAAAAACACCTTTAAGAACCCAATGATTTTCCTGCACTAATGAATGTTAAATAACCACAGAACTATCTAACTTAGACTATTTCCCATTTAACAGCTTGATGTCCTTCAATTAATATCAGCAATCTACCTTGAAAACTACCTATGAACTCTAAATTTTAAATAATTCAGTGAAACAGAGCTTCCAGTCTATTTGGATGAATGTTATTAACATCCAGAGTAGCTCTAATGGTTCATCAAGTGTTTATTACTAGTTAGACAGAAGCAGCTGAAGCAGCTGGCTGTGTCAAAGATGAAAAAACAGCATGGCTTATACACCTTACACCGCTCCTTCTCCATTCCCAGAAAATGCTGCATTTAAATCAGCCAGCCCCAGCTGTGTTCCCTGAATTCCCCCAGCCCACGCAGTCCTACTGAACCAGGTTCAGCCGTCATTGCTTTTAAATCTCATTTCCTTTTCTTTAGGAGCTCACTTCCCTCACACACTCACTATGAATAAGAACAAACAGGTTTTCTTCAGCCCTTTTTTCCTCATCCACTCTAAGTGTCTCCCAAAAATTTTTCCCAGAGATGTTGTTAGCCATGGATATATAGACAACCCTGCTCTCAACCACAAGTACAGCTGTCTTTCCAAAACTCTGCTTGCCTTTGCTAAACTTTCTCTTTCTCTCTTCTTTCTCCGGAAATACTCTGTCCCAGCAGAAGAATGAAATGCTTAGCATAAACTGAAATTCTGATGCATTTTCCCAAGTAGCAGATACATAGTCATCTAGCTGGTGAGCCCTAAGATCTGCCTGTCCTGCCCATCCAACCCAGGAGATGGGGTACAGGTCTGATGTGGACTGACACGCTCTAATAACTGCAAACATGTTTTCTCCCAGCACCACCACGATCAGAAACTCGGAAAGGTGAGACACACACGCCGTAAGGGCAAAAAGGGCAACCCTGGAGCTGGGAGTTCTCATGACACCAACACAGATCTTCAGAGGCATTCCCAAAACTGGAATCCAGCCTTTATTGCTGTAGAGACTGGGCCATCCTGCTTAAAATATTGATACTCCGCAAGAGTGTCTAGTGTCCACGTAATCACAGAGTGAAGCTCTTAGGGCTTTTTTGGGCTCAGTTCAGAGCTGATCAGTCTCTCACTGCCCTAACTCTACAGCCTCCGCTAACTCAGAGGAGAACATGCTCCTGCTTGGTGTTCTGGTGACCTGTCCTCCAACACCTGACAAGCCAGCCAGAACGAGGGCAGTTGCAAAACTAAGTGCCAACATTAATTTCCAAAGGGAAAAGAAAAGAAATAAAAACACCAAGTCCGACAGCGAGTTCAGAGCAACTAAGGAGACACAGTTGAATTAACAAATATCAGTATCTGCTGACAGAGAGCAAAAGCAGCAATTTTTCTATGACAATTGCTTTTATGTCACAGCAAAAAATGCAAGGCAGGCACAAATGCTAGGCTGCTGAGAGGTGGTGAAGAGGGATGAGAGGGAAGAGAACTTTACTGAAGGGAAACATGGCTGGAAGACTTGGACACAGACATGAAAGCTTGGTGAATGATCTCCAATCATTCACAAGCCACTTTGAATAATTACCCTGCATACTTAGCACAGTTACTCTTCTTTACTAAGCGTGCCAGTCTAGGAAAGTTGGTTTTGGCAGGTAAGAGAGACATAGCTCGCTCTACAGTGAAGTTTGCCTGCAATCGGTTACAGCTGGAGCAGCAAGGACAAAAGCTTTCAAGTCTGACAAAGAAAACCATTTTGAGTCTGCACAACATTGCTCTTCATTTAAACCAGTGTATGTTCTCATCGTACATGGACCCTTCTTCAAGGAAGCTTTGAAAGGCGTGGAGTCCCCCTCAGTCCCCCGCATGTGGGGAGAGACAGAGCAGAGCTCCAGAGAGGACACGTACCAAGCATGGCTGCAGGGATGCAGCATGAGTCTGCCTAAAGCTAGTCTTGAGGAAAACACTGAGGACAAGGGTATAGTTAAGGCCCTCCTTCAGACTTCTCCACATTAGTAAATTATCTGCTCTTCAACCTAAGTAGAGGAAAACAACTTCGAGAGGTAAAACCCATATCACTAAATTAGGAAAGAGGAGGGGAGGGAGACTGGCTCATAAAGCTCACCTGGCCTGATTATTACCCTTGTATCAGCTTCTGCCAGCAAGAGAACAGATGAAGTTTACTGACCATTCAGATGTAATCTACTTAGTACTATGCAACATGCCGATACATGTATTTTTAAGAAATTAATGCTATACACTATCAAAACGTATCCATCATAGAAAGAATCCAATAATCATGAGATATCAACAGTTACTGAAAAATCATAACCACAGGGGGAAGCTGCCTCTGTACCAAACTCCATTCGGTATTTTCACCAATGACCTGGCAGAAGACAAAACCAGTACTACTAAAGATAGTGGACTGGTAAATAATGCAGCAGACAAGGCAGAGAGAGAGTAATCTGGGCCTGTCAGTGTGCGCAGCCAATTCAAATCGGAGATGCAGTCATTCAACAAAACACGAAGTCAGACACCTTCACCCATACCATGCAGGTCACATCTGGGTATGGATGAGGATTTAGAAGCCAGAACACACAGGCACTTGACACTCGTTTCTAGTGTCACACTATGACAAAAAGGGATTGCTCTTTTGATCTACAAACTGGAATTAAGAGAATTTACCTCTCATGTGGCAATGGTGTTTATTCTGTGGTTTAGCAAATGAAGAAGGGGAAAGCTGTATACAACTTCTAAGAGATTTGTAAAAGTTATTTAAGAAAACCCAGCTCTTAGGACTTGGCTTAAATTTGCTTTGCACATATCTGTACCTTCACAAAAAAAAAATTTAAGGTTTGCAGATAAAAATGATACGGAAAAATCCTAGTATATGGCATTGGCATGCTCAATACTGAGATTCCACACGTGGTTGGGGTGTCTGGATTTTACAAAGCAATACAGAAACACTGGAAAAGGTGGAGAAAGCCACAGAAACTACTCCAAGAAAGTGTCTTATGCTGAGAATCTTAAAGGGCTCAGTTGGCTTCATTTCTTAAAAATAACATGAGGCATAACACAATTACAACACACAAATCCCTTCACAGGGAGGGACTATCAGTTATTAGAGGCCTCTTTAATCTAGCACAGAACAACCTAACAAACCAGTTGTTGGAACCTAAAGGCAAACCGAAAGCAAGGCACCTTTCCCTCCCACACGCTCCTTTCTAGTTTGTTTTAATTAAAAAGTGCCAGAAGTAGTGCATCTTGCTATCTTCAGATCAAGTCTGGCTGCTCTCTCTCACTGTTATGCCTAAGTCAAATACATATTATTAGCACATACAATTCAGAAGACTCTGAGACACACAAATGCCCAGAATATACAGGAAGTCAAACTAGATGGATTTGTCTTTAAACTATGAATATGAAAATCCAGGCTTCAGCAGGTCAGTAAGTTGACAATAAAGTTGAGGTAACACATGAGAATGGGAGAGAAACATGGGGATTTAAGAGTTTCAACTGCCGTCAGTATTAATGGCAAATGAATTCTTAAAAAACCCAAACATATAAATTACAGTTAGGATGCTTTTTATGTTTGTCTTCAAGATTTCAGTTTATCTTTTTTTCAAAACCAAGAGATCTGAGTTGTAACGAAACCTAAAACTCTCTCTGATCGCTAGCATTTACAAACTGTCCTCATTAGATTTCTTTTAATTCACTTCCACAATGACAGAAAATGCATATAGAGCATTCAGTGTAAAGATGAAACTCAAGGCTACAGAAATCACATGGTGGAAAAGACTTTGGAAAACACACAAAGTTTAGGTGAGACAGCACAGCTGCTGAAAGAAAGTAATATGAGCCACAGCTCACAGGAGAGTTTGGGGTTCAGGTGTATTTTTCTACAAGGAGGACTTCGTCAATAAATGGGACAAAAGGCGGCTGAGGATTGGAAAAGAGATTGTTTGCTACTTCTCAGGCACTGGTTTGAAGGCCACAGACACAGAAAGGTGTTCCTGAGGGTTAGACTGGATGGTTTAAATCCTGAGTAAAAACTACTGTTGAGACTTCTGGAAAAGCCACTGAGTTAATGCTGTGGTACTGTAAAAAAAAATACAAAGGAACGCAATGCACCAGAAGAGCCTTTTCTTGCTCCATAAGCCACATAAATTATCTGGGCACTGGATATAACCCTCCCCCTGTAATAAACTGCCTGCAACACAGATGGCAATCATGCCTGAACAGTATCAAAATCCCAAAGCTGAAAGGAAAAAAAACCAAGACAAACCAAAAAAACCAAAGTTCTCTGCTTACTTCAATGGGAAATGAGTAAAACTAACCACTCCCGCAAATCCTCATCCTCCTAGCCTGTTCCACATACTGCCTCTCACAGAAACTCGACTCAGGGAAGGGCTAACAAAAGGTTTGTCCCAGACAGACCTTTTTCTTACTGCCTGCATCTTTATTCTGATGGCAGTGATACGGAATAAACTTCTAATCATCTGCCTTAATACACGCATGTGCTCCACATGGACACCACAGCCAAATATTCAGAGCAGGTCACAGACAAGCAAGATGGTTCATGCTGCATCTGCAAAGAGCTGTCCCAACAGCAGCCCTTCTCATATCAAGCATAACTGGTTTGCAGGCCAAGGCAAGTCACTGTACGCATTGGCCCAGGCCATCCAACACCAATACGCGTTCACCAAACCTCAAGTCTTTTCCCAAAGCCTCCTAAGAACATTGAGCGATATTCCTCCTGTTTCCTCTTCCCCTTAGACTAGGGTAGTCTATAGGCCAAAGCAAGATTTTATGTGGTCTAAGTGCTCTGAAGCTCCGCGGTGATTTAGGAATGTCATGTATAACAACATACCATTTCTATCTCCAGCAGATGGCAGGAATATAGCCCTGAGCAAGCACACAATAATTTCAAATACAGTGGCAATGTCCTGCTAGAATAATAAAGAATAGAGATAAGTAAAGCACCAACACACCAGTTTTCCTTTGTTTCAAAACATATATTGCATATGTGATTTTTTTTTTTTTTTGGCATCATACAGACAGACCAGACCATGCATTTGGCTTTTCTTTTACAAAAACAACAACACACATTGATTTCTTGAAGACAATAGAAACAGGTCTTACCCCACAGAGCTCATGTCAGCTGGGGCATTTAAAACCATTCAAATCACAGTGAGGAGATGAGACCCTGCAGGTAAATTCAGCAACATGCTTTCCAGAGCAAGGGTCTCTTCCTTTGGTATTACTCGCTAAGCCTTACCCTGGCTTACACCTGCCAGTCTATCTCCTGAACATCGCAACAGTCTTCACAAACAAGCAACAGCCAGGATGATCCCAGCCTGCTCTCCGCTTCTCCCTTTCAATCTTCCTAAGATTTTCTGACTGCAAGGAGCAAGTTAGCTGCTACAGAAAACTGTATCTATGTAATCCCCGTGCAAAAAATAACCCCCTAACCAGACCTTTAACCTGAGAGATGCAGACTTCAACCCACTTGACGGATGGAGGGACTATTGCTTCATTACTAATTTAAAGACCCTTCTGCAACTTCAGCATGCCGAAACCTCTTGCCACTGCTTATCCTTGTGATTCAATTGTCTGCCTGCCTCTCTCCGGTATGCTAGCATTTTGTGGAAAAATTTCCCTTACAACTCTGACCCAAGAATTCTGATAATCAAAGTCTTTTTCTAGCAGCAAGCTATCTTCTGTCTTTCCAGAACTGGTAGAATACCTCACCAATACTGCATATTACTATTAAATCAGCAGCTACACTGATGATTTTACCTGTGAAACCACAGATTAGATTTTATACATTTTTCTTAAGGCATTTATTTAGCAACAACCAACAAAAATTCAATGGGAAAAATAATATACTCTCCGCATTGCGTCTCTTTATTCATGGTTCAGACAGGGATGATTAGTTTCAAGACAAATTCAGTGGAAACAAGGCAAAGCCTCTAGTAAATATTTTTGATTTAAAACCACCCCAACCCCCACTCCCTTTATCCAAAAGTCACATCTTAAAACGTGGAATAGATGAGTGTGTTTGAAAGTTCATGGTGCAAAATAGAGGAGGATGGCAAAACCTCCTCAGATTAGTCAAAAAACCAGCTATCCCTCTCTATACATGAACACAGTCATCTCCTTTCCCCTCTTCCTCTCTGCTTCCATCCCCCCTGCAACAAAATCAATATATAAAGAACATCATCAGCAGCTTTATGATAGGCAATGATCCTTTTTGACATCAGTCTGTGATAAGGTCGTTGATTCTCTCTTTAAATTACATCATAGCTGTGTAAAATACGCAGTGATATCCAAAACGTGAACTCTTCACATCCGCTGTCGATACCTCAGCAAGATCCAGACCGCTGCCGCAGCAAGCGCCAGGCCTGGCACAAGAAAGGCTGCTAGAGGAAGCCCACCTGATTCTCCATCGTCTTGATGACCCACAGGGCCATTTTGTGGCTGCAACTACAAGGAAAAAAAAAGTATTGGTGTCAGAGCCCACCACAGGAGAGCCCCCCAGTTCTGTGTCAGGACCAGGTGGTTCTGTAAGGATGTGCAAGATGGTTTCCCCAGGTGCACACTCCACACATGGGAGGGTTAGAATGGCTTCGAATGGACTGAGCTTTACTGCGGGGTACCCAGTTACTACCAAGCACCCTCATGTTTCTCTGCCACGTTGTAAACTAGGACTCGAACAGCTGAACAGGGTATGTCTCATACAGCAGAAGCAATGACACACACAGACCCAGTCATCCCTTGGTGCACTTCCCACCACACCATTTCCTAGTGTCTTTACCAGGAAAAGGGCATCACTAATTTTCTCCATTTTTCTTACCTGCCCTATACACTGGTCCAGAAGATTTACTCCTTTACTAAGGGAGTAGAAAAGGGGCCTCAACACAACCCTCCCACCAGCATGCTGCAGGCTGATCAGTATTTCCTTTGTCGACTTCAGTGCTAGCCAGGGATGTTCAAACTACAACAGTGGATTAAGGATTCCGCTCTTTCTATATCCAAAATGGCACCAGTATATTTAAACTATAGCAGCCCACATTTGTTCCTTTGTGGTGGGCTGCACGCACACCTCAACACTAACTTGAGTGATGACCTCTGAAACAACAGGGGAGTTTTGCCTCCAGTAAGATTTTGGCCTCTGAAACAAAACTGGAGAACCTGAGATTCTGTCTTCACAGGCAAACCTTTGCCTCTGAGAAAGGAGATCCGTGAGAAAACACACCACAGTCCTGCAAAACAAACACTTCTCCAAACTCACCTCTTCACTGATACTGTTACAAACAAGTAATGCATGGATGATTACAGCTGTGGTCAACTAGAGAAGGCCACAGTTCAAACAAAATCTTTATACGCATAATTCACACTGAGCACCTGGACACAGTATTTTTCTGCCTCATGAAATAAAGAGCTATCCATCATAGAAACCAGTCTAAACTGAGCGAGAAATAACCCTAAGGAACAGGTAAAACATACCCTGCGCTGAATTTTCAGAGACACGTCATAGCCTGCATTCCTGAACAGTTCCACAGCATCCTTGTGCCGCAAATCCTTCAAGTCTCTGCCATTGACCTAGCAAAAAAGGAAAAGGAGAACCAGTTGCTGAAGGGCAAAAAGCAAATTTTTAATGATGCAGGCTAACATAGGAAGGATAGGAGATAAAAATCTTCCTCTTTCACAAAATTCTGCATTTGGGGCATGATAATATAATCAGCAAAATCTATATTCATCCATTCGTATTATAGATGTATTTTTATATGTTGAGAGGTAACATAAGAAACTCCAAGACAAAACACAGAGGTACTGGAAAAAAAAGACTACCTAGAAGCAAAATCAGAATATAAGATGACAGCTGTGTCAATAGCAGCTTCTTATGCTGTTGCTTTACTGGAAACAAATCAAAGGTGTAATTCTGACAGCTAATGAATGTAAAAGAGCAGCTACAGCAAAGTTATTATGAGTCTCTTTCCCACATTGTTCCCTCTACTGGTCTACCTTTGAAAACCTTCTGTTTGAAAGAGTGTTGTAAACATACATTTAAAAGCATATTGATGTAACAAAACAAACAAAAAAAGACTTACATATTGGCATCCACTTGAATGTGTTAGCATTTTTCTTAATTTAAAATAATATCTCATGGCAGAAGGTTTTATAACCTACTTGATTTCATTCACTAACTGATGATATTCAACGTAATTTTTCTTTTTCATCCCTGTTACCGCTAATTGTATCCCCTGGGATCACATCCAGTGCCTCCTTTCTCTTGATATTTAGACTCCCCAAACACAAGCACATAAATATTAAACTGTCAATAAAAGATAGGATAATATTCTCCGTTTATCTTAATATAATTTTCTGGATCAATAATAGGCTCCAACTAGTGCAAGACACTCTAAAGAGGCTAAAAAGATTTCATGTGGAACGTAATAAGCAAGTATAAAATAAAATTAAGGAGTATTAAAAGATCACGTATCACACTAGGAGAGGCACTTGTTCACTCATCACTTTGTAAAGCATATTGTCTTGTATGATTGCTAACTGTCTGAAGAACCAGCGGGACTGAACCTCAGTCACTTGAAAACGTTTTTCTAAAAGGAGAAGCCACCTGTATTATTCCTGATGAGCTGAAATGAAGTTTTATGGCCGGGAAGTTTTATAGCCTAAAAATCCCCCTGAGCAAAAGGATCAGTAATCACAGACTACTAGTCAAAAAATGGAAACTTAGAGGTGGAAGACCTTTATTTATACACGTGTAAATGACGATCCATTGTGAGCAAGAGAAGGTCTGATGGATTCTAAAACCTTAGTGAGGCAAGTCACAGAGGAAATACAAACACAGCACCAAGGAGTGCTTCTGAGACAAATCAAGAAGGCAGAAGAGATGAGCCCATGTGTAGAGGCACTCATCTACCTAGTGCTCAAAGCTCTCCCCAGACCCCCCAGATAGCTCCTCCATGGAGTTTGCTCAGCATCATCTAATTGCATTCACCACATCCTTCCTCTCTGTGCACTGCGACAGCAAACTTGCATCTCATACCACATCACTGATCATAGCATTTCAGGAACACACGGGGCGACAGAAGAAAGGGCTTACCGCTAAAATTTTATCTCCTTCTTGTAACCGGCCATCAAGGTAAGCTGCCCCATCCTTTTTGATCCGGCTGACATAGATGCTGCTGTCATTGGAAATGTACTGCTGATCTGTCCCACCAACAATGTTGAAGCCCAGCCCTAAGGTAAGCCAAAGAGAAAGCTGATGAGAAAAAGCTCAAAGCTTCAGACATTCTTGCTGTTGTTAGGGACTGTACCCTCCCATGTCATCTTGTTTTCTCCACCATACTAAAACTCAACCACATAAATCTGCATCATTCTTTCCAACCATCACTGTCTAGAGAAGTTATTCTCATGAAACTGCTCTTGAAAGCAGAGGACAGACCCTGAGTGCCTGAGGGCCCAGACGCTTCATTCCATAAAGCATCCATGAGCTGTTCTCAGGTGGGTGTTGGGGAATACTGAGGGACATGCCATCATTTCTGAGATGCCAATTCAGCCCTCAGCAGGAATACGCCTCCTCAGCACAGGATGAAAGCGAAGGAAAGCATTCTGCATTTCACAGGAGGCTATACTAAATCATTACCTTTGAGCAACAAGAAATTATGCTTGACAAGCATTTCATGAGCTGGGAAACAGAGTTAGGAAAGGCAAGGAGCTTTAGACCCCGTCTACAGATGAGGAACAGGCAAGAGGAGCCGTGCTACCAGCTCGAGGGCACCTAAAGCTCAGAACACTCCCCTTCCACCTCCAAGGAGCTGGAACTGGCATCCTTGGCCTCCAAGAATAAGATTAGCTGAGATGCAGCTACTTTAAATTGTAGGTAATCACTTTGTTCTGTTTTGAGAATTCAAAACATGACAGGAAATAAAGACAAAGTTCTGGGATTTAAAGCAAAACAAAAAGAAATACATATACATTAAACAGAACTGATATCCACTTCCATATTTTTGTTATGTTTTGTATTGTTCTTTAAAGTAAGCTTCGATTACAGATCTCTAGCTGGAACCAGCTGCTGGATTAAAGTGCAGTTAAAGATTAAGACTTCTTGTTTCACTGAAATCCAGAGGAACAAACTGAATTAAAAATCTGGAAAACCACAGGTTATGAGAGCCAATTCCCCATTGCACATGCAGCTAAGTTTCTCTGTAAATAGTAATACAGACAAAGGATGGGAAAGATTCCCTAACAAGAGGCTTGCAATGAAAAAAAGAAAGAAAAGTCAAGGAAAAGGAAAAAAAACCACAAATATACAACCAAAGTAAATGGAGGCAAAAAACCCCAAAACAACAACAAACACTTCTTTTTCTGACATAAAACAGTCATCCAAAACATATTGTCAAAAACAGTTGAAGGCAAATTCACCCCATGTTCAGCCAGGCTGATTTATTTATTTTCTTTCTTTCTTACTTTCTCTCAAAGTTGGGACTAGAAACTTTGGGAGGGAGAGTTGCAAATGAAAGTAAAACCACCTTCTGCCTGCTGGGAAGCAGCAGTTTAAATCAGTCATAGCAGATCAAAGGATGTACAAGATGAGTCACGCTACCTTAGGTGTGCATCTACAGCTGGGAAGTAAAGAAATATTAACAGCAACTTTGACACACCTTTCCCCCCCCCTCCCTTTTCTTCCTGGCAGTTTCAGACAAACGAGAAGAAAATGGAAGTGGCAGCAGACTGAAGAGACACTGACATTTCATCCAGACTAATACCTATTTCAAGAAGGGACAGTTATGCACAATAACACACCCTTCAATGGGAATTAAAAAAATAAAAAAAAAAATCCACAAAACTAAAAGTTATTTGCCACGAAGCAATAATCTAGGAACGGGGGAATCAATACTACAGAAAGTATAAGGTTTAATCAACATTTATTAAAAAGCCATAAAGAAGGAATCAGAGTTTCAGAGTACATTGATTCTCTCTCACATATATAAAAATCTCCAAATATATATATGGAAAAAGTATACATTTCACAAGTTTTCACCCACGATTTGAAAAATAATCAAAAGTCACAGCTTTCAACAGCAGAGGCAACATGAAATAGGAGCAGATCTTTGTGACAATAAAAGGCAGCAGTTCATTCTAGACCAAGTTAAGTATCCACAGGGCTTTTTCACTGTGTCATTCCTTTCCAGCACTAAAACTTCCACTCTGGCTAAAAATATCTTCCCTATCATTCCTTGAGCTCTCCGCTATTCTCCCCTTCCAGCTCACGAGGCCATAGAAAGAGACGCAGCACAACCGAGAGAAAAGGAGCAAGGGGAAGAAGAGAGAGCACATGGCATTAAATCCCTTGTCTACAAGGGACCAGAAGAGGAATGGCAGAGCTTCAAAAGCAGGCTCTGGGCTAAACTTCTGGCCCTCTCTGAGGCTGCAGACCTCCCTCTGCCTCATTTACCCCCCTGAAACTTAAAAAGTCCCTCAAAAGACATTAAAAACCATCATGACTGGCAGGATTAGGAAAAGAGATTGAATAATACAGCAAATTGAACAGAAGAAGTTACTTAGTTTTCCATAAAACCACATTCTTCTGCCTCATTACAGCCTAGTACTTCATCAGAAAACTTGAGAGAGACATACACACAGTTTTGCCACTGCTGAGGAGGTGAATGTATTTTCAAACTTTTGCCAGAGACGTTCAGCATTAGACCTATTTTAAAAAGTTGCAGTCAAAATTCCGATTAGAGAGATTATGGGATTATACTGTGCTTTACAGATAACACCGCTTTTTCCTTCCACAGAAATGAATAATAATTCACTTGGTAAATGCATCAAGGTCACAGAGGGCTGTAGAACCTTCAGATCAAGTGACATATTTAGAAACCTAACTCTAAAAACACACAGCCCATCTTAATGACGGGGCAAACACTGCTTGTGGTAATCAGATGTGAATTGCTGTGGCCACCTTCAAGACCTCTCAACTCTGCCCTTCAACATCCCTCAGGATTTTAGCTTCCCAAATGTATGGAAACAGTCTTCCCATCAGAGATGGCTTCATCTAGCAAATAGTTTTCCCTGACAAGCATGGCTTCATTAGCTTGAGCTTGTAGCTGTGCAGGCAGGGCTACGCAGCTTCCAGACCAGTGGCCGCTCCGGTGAGCAGGGGAGGCAGAGGGCTGCCCGCTGGGCTCACCCTTTGGGTTGCCATCACTGGCCTGGGGGGGCCAGGACCGATCCCAGCCCCACAGGGCAGCTACCTTCACCCTGGAGAAAGGGAAACGGCACGTACACCAACCATGTGGGTGCTGCGGGTCGCTGGGGGGGCCCGTGGAGCCAAGGCTGGCCAGCAGCTGCACCCAGCAGTTGTGCGGACAGAAGGGCTGCCACGTTTTCTTCCACGCTCTTGTTAATTAAAGAGAAGGCCTTGCGCACCAAAGTACAGCTCTCATTCCAAAACCCCCCTGGAGCCTGTGGTTCTTTGGAGCCAGGATTTTGCTCCAGAGCCCTACGTTTGGCGCTAACATGCCACACTTCTGGAAGTGCGATTTGAATAGCATCATAAATCCTGTAAAAATACGAGGGCTGCTGGGCATCCGCAGGCTTCCATGATGGCACACGCTGCTGCTGGGACAGGAAAAGCAAAGCCAAAAAAATAACCCACCCACTGCCCCGCTCCCTCTCCCTTCCAGCCTGGGCTCCTCTCCCTCGCCACCACGAAGCCCTCTCTAACCCTACCCCGAACAATTAACACGAAGCTGACGGTACAGGGCACCGTCACGTTTTTTCAAAACACCCCCTTAATTTTGGGGTATCCAACCCGGCTGAGCGCCGGGCACCTGCCGCCTCACTTGAAAGCAACGGGAGCTTGCAGTGGAGATGGCAGCTCCCGGGGAAAACCAGATGCGAGTTGTTCCACCCGAGAGACGGAGCCTGACCCGGCTCCCTCTCCCCCACGCAGGTCACGGGCTTCTCCCCGCAGCAGCGCACCCACCACCGGGGGCTTCCACGGGTCCGCCGAGGCTGGAGAGGCCGCTGCGGCCACAGCCCGGCAGCGGGCACCGTCCTCAGCGCCGGGACCCTGCCGCCGCCGCCCCAGGGCCGCCTGAGGGCCCCC
>VYZM01000273.1:127021-151545 GCA_013398915.1 Dromas ardeola | reverse complement strand
CCGGGGAGGAGCGCCGGGGCGCAGCACCGGCCTCTGCCCGCGGGGCCGGGCCCTCGCAGCCGGAGCCGCCGGTTCGCGTCCGGAGAGCGGCGCGTCCTTGGGGCTGCGGGCCCGGGAGCCGCGGCGGCCCGCGGGACGGGACTGCTCCCTCCGGTCCCCTAACGCCCCCTGCGATGCGTCCTCCTTCCCCTGACCCCGCGCGGCATCCTTGCCCTGGCCCGGCGTTGCTCCTCGGCCTGCAGGTGGGTTTCTCATGAAGGTTAAGGAGCAGGTGATGTTTTTCTAGGGTGAGCGTGGCGGAGAAATACGGAGATGCGTGACCTGCTACTACCCTTTTAACTCGCCACACAGCAAACCGAAAATCAGATCAGAGAGTGATGGGCAGAAGCAAAAGCTGGATGCAGGTAGGTGTCAGAGAGCATCCATGCCAGCTCCTAGTTATGCTGCGATGAATACAGTACCACTGCCTTAGATTCAGAACCACAAATAGCACATGGAACGGCCACGCTGACCACCGCTGGGAACAGTAAATACTTAACTATGTCCTGCAGAAAGTGTTCAGTTTGGGGATTGGGGAAGTCTCCTCAAAACTCTACAGAACAGATTAATTACCTAGCAATAAAAGGCAAAGGAGTTCAACTTTCTGTCTAACAGAGGAGCCACTTGAACCCGGGACTCCTGTATCTCAGGGAGTTCTTGAGCAAATTATTGGGAAAAAGACAGCAAGGGAAAATTTATCCCTCTTTATTTCCTCATTAAACTTTATCCTTGTGCTACAAGTATCACAATACAGACAATGACAACAGGGAACAATTAACAGGACCTGGTGCAATTTAATCACCTAACTGTTTGACACTGTTGGGACACCCATATCAACATGCTACAGGAGCTTTTCTGATGAAAATGAGGACCAGGTGCTCTGGTCTTCAATGTTACACTACCAATTTGTTCGGTATTCCAGTACAGCTAACTAGTATTTTTGACTGCATTCATTCCAGGATTATCTGCACTTTTGGATTCCTGAGTTTAATAGGAAGAGGCAGCCTGGGTAATGGATCTCTGGATTAAAGGAATAGTGTGCCACATGCCTTAATGCTACAACATTAATGCCTAGCCCTCAACTGAGTGCTAGAACACCTGCCTCACAGGTGGGAGACAGGCATTCAAGGCCCAATTACACCTGCAATGACAAGCAAAATCATGACTTGTCTGTCACAGGCAGACTTCTTAAACCATTAAGCCCAGTGTCCACACCTGTTTCAGTCCAGTTTTCCAGTTTCAGTTATGTTGTCCTGGATATCTATACTTAATTTTTGCCAATGGTTAAGAACACTGGAACGCAAAACTTGCACAATGGCCATCAACTATTTTTTCCTCCAAATTCAGGCTTTACTAATACCATACTTGGCACACCCTTGAAAATACATACTGTTCCTTAGCAGCAGTTTTAATGTATTTTAGAGATGACAGTCTTGGCTTAAGACAAAAACAATTTTATCTTGATCTAACTGCAATATTAAGAGGGCTTTTTTTAAATCTTGTTTAGCCAGGAAGATGTGTCAAACAAGAAACATGGGTAAATCATTTTTACTTACTCCTAGGCAGCTCCAGGCTACACCCACCACGTATTAACAGCTACTTAAGACTTCATACCTTGTTGCTCTGGCACAGACCCTTTCACAGATCTTCACAGTCAGACGCTTCCCTCCAGCACCATTTCACATACTGAACTGACCAACATCTCTTGGGAGATGGTACAGCAGCATTTGCAGGCTGCCTCTTCCATGTTCAACTGACTTATGCATTAGCCAAGTTCTCACATCTATTTAAAATGTTGAAAAAGACAATTAAAACTAGGAGGGGTAAAAAAAAAAAGAGGGGGCAGGGATCCAGAAAGATTAGGACTGAACTTAACACTTGTGCCTTCATACCACAACAGGAGTATTGGGACATTTCTAACAAACCACCAGAAACATCAAGTTATTTGTTGCTATGGTGAAATCGGAAACAACACTATTGTCAAGGACAAAACCTCAGCAAGGGGAGTCAGACATTTTACAAAACGTAGACTAGGATTGTTGGGATGCATGTTTGTCTTGCTCATACAGCCTAAGCAGAAATAGAAGAAAAGCATACAGAAATACTCCTGTCCAAAGCTCGCTGAAAGCCTCCTACCAATTAACAGCGATGGTGTTTCAGATCAATCTTTAAGCACAGAGAAAAATGGAAACTACAGCAGTTTATTGCTTTGTCTCTTCCAAAACCGCATTTGCAAGTAAGCTTTCTAGCCTAATTTGTGCTTTCTGACTCTTCAGTATACATGCCTGTAAATAAGAACACCATGACTGTTAAAGTGTCTCTCCGGTCTCAACATAGATCTATACTCAGCCACTTATGGTATACTATACATCAACAACAGCAGGCCATCAAGGTGACACCCTGAGACTTGTGCCACTGATGTTGATGTATTTAAAAAGCAAAATAAAAAAGTCTGCCAGTACTTAAAAACTGCATAGCTAGCTGGAAGGCGCTGGGTCTAGCACTTGTGTTACTTTTATCTCCCATCTTTCACTTAATCCCCGTTCCCCTTGCTTGTCACATATCCCTGGCTTCTTACACCTGAATTAAGACTGTTATTTCTCTGAGGGAAAAACACATTATCACCCACATCCCCCCAAAAAAAACAGGTCTCTGGTTGTAAGGAATAAATTTGGGGTGTTAGTCAAGGGGCAGTTATCTCGTCTTTTGACATAAATGCAGGATTAATTTTTCTTCATCTATCAAAACCATCCATGTTGCATCAAGATAACAAGTGTAGCCTGCTGAACAAACAACCCGTTACCTCATTTCCCCAGAGAAACACAGATAACACTATAAGGACCCATTTGCTTTAGACAAAAAGCCATGAAGAACCGTGAATCACATCCTTTGTATTTCACATCCAATCCTAATGTAACCAGCCCTTTTTGGATGCAGAACACAATCTTTTTTTAAAAAGTGTACAGGAACATGTGTATTCTAAAACCATAAATGTCATACTTGGGAGGCTACAAGGGTTTACCATCATCATTTGTGGAATCACCACCATTTTTCTTCTGAAATGTTGCAAGTATTGGGGTACTTACCCTGCCTTCACAGAATGTTTGCTAAAAATACAGTCTTGGCTTTCCAAACACAAATAATTCTTTTGGTAGCAGACCAGAACATTGGAGCACTTCATCCAGAAGCACTAGTCCTTTAAAATAAAGTTTTAACTGTAAATCTGGACTACAGACTCCTCTTTATGCTGATCTGATTGAAAGATCTAGCCACTGCTATAATAATCAAATATTGAATGGTGCTTCCACATCCCTTGTGCTTTTCTGTAAGTTAGTCACATTTTATCTTCTGTTAAAAAATGAAAAATACAATGCTTCTGTGTGGCACTCCATAGAGCTGCAAGGACACATTCAGTAATAACTTAAGAAACAATCACACAGTAAACCAAGAGAAAGCCTCCAAGATAGCTAGATAAAACATCTATCAAATATTGCAGGAATTCGGGGTGGGGGAGACTCACAGAATAGTTCCAAATATTTTAGAGATCCAGTTAACTTGTGCAACCTCATAGACAGCTCTTCTTAGCGACAATAAAATACATAGCACTTCTCTAGAAGAACCCAGCAGTCAAGGCGCTGGAAAGTTTCCAGAAAAGAAAGACAATTTGTTCTTTTGAAACATCAGGTTTGGTGTCACTACACTCTCGACATGTATCTATCTGATGGTTCAGAAATGTAATGCTTACTGTCATGATCTGGAAAATACTTCTCTACTGTCTCACAAAATGAAGACCCTGTTCCCTATGATCCCCCTCCCTCCCGCAGGACTACTCCTTGGAAATAGGTGGAAGGGCTTATGCCACAGACACCTGCATCTCACTGCAATACCCATTTCTTGCCTGCCTGTGTGGCACAGATGTGAATTAAATGAAGATTGCAAGAGCAATTTTCTTCTCTTTATTATTTTTAATGAACAACAGAAGCAAGACGTTCACAAACACCTCTCCCCCTGAATTAGAGAAAGCATTAGATGAAGGAGTAAATTGGAGCAAATAATTTATTTACCTGTTTTAAGAAGTTTACATTTGCAAACTATTGCTACGAAGCATAAAAGCTATACCTACAGTTTGCCTAACTAAGGGCTCAAGGTGCAAAGACAAAAAAAGAACAGCATGCCTTACTGCCTGCATTTATTAACCTAAAAGAAACAAAGGTAACATTTACTCTGCATTTAATGATATCACATGAGATTAGAACTATTCAGAGTATGTTGAATTATTTTGATGAGTTATCAGCTGGCTCTTCTTAAGGGAGATTTCCCCAGGAGCATCTAAAGCTATCACTTGTTGGTCTTTGGCAAGTGCTTTGTGGGGGATTTTGACTCACCAGCAGGTGTTCTTCTTTAGGAACTGCTGGCCTTTCCCGTATTTGAAACAACTATCTTCTGTGGAATTGGACCTTTTTCCTCCTAAGCCATTCCGCTACTTTCCGTTTGTAACGTATGGTGAGGATTACTCCAAGGACACAGATTAAAAAAAGACCAATTAGTTTTAGTCCTGTTTGTGCTCTCCAAAAAATCTCCCTGACTGGAGGGGGTCCACTGTCAACGCTCCCTCCAAATCCTTTCCATTCACAATACGGAGGAGCCCAGCCATACCTGCAGTGACAGTTCTTATGATTGTTACACAATCCTCTGTTGTGACACACTGTCAGGTTACAGTCGTAGTTCAGCACCGATACGTTGGTACACGTCCTGTTGATACAAAGCTTGTCACTACCGCATGGCGTGCCATCTTCCACAGCCCCTGTGTCAGCTACTGGCATCCCGACGTGATAGTCGAGACCCCAACACTTTTTATCTCCAACAGGGGTTTGGACTAGTGTTTCGTGATTCCGCAAGAAAGGCAATTTTTTTATGTTTTCACACTGGATCCTACCACATAAGACGTTCTCAATACTGCATTTTGTAAAATGGATATTGTTACGAATACCACAATTCCCAAACCGGTCACCTCGAGTATTCACTGCTTTGAAGCAATCTAGATGAGCCGCCCTTGCTTTTTTGCCAAAGAGACGCTGACACTGTTTACTGTGGGAAGAACATTTTCCTCGATAGCAATAAGCACCATCTTTGCAAGGGGTTCCATCTTGCATGTACACATCCGGCGGGCACTGAGGGGAAGTCCCACTGCAATACTCTGGCAGGTCACAGTTGCCAATACTTGCTCTGCAGAGCGTTCCTGCTGGAAGGACCCGACATCTCTTGCAGCATTTTCCAGAAGCACAGATTGAAGCTGCAGTAAACGTACAGTTTGGGTGACAACAAGGATCCTTTCTGCAGTTTGATTCTGAACCACAGTCACATTGCTCTCCGCCTTCTACTATCTTATTCCCACAGTATTCACGCTTCATGGTGTAGAAAGTGCCGGGTTCTGGTGGTTGGCGAAGGCAGTTGGCGCCACGCCCCAACAGGTCAAAGTAGTCTTGGTAACTGCAGTCACTGAATGCATCGGTGACAACACTGCTTTCATGCATAATGCATTTCTTTCGTCTGCATTTACAGCCCGGCTTATCATGACGCATCCCAAGATTATGGCCCAACTCGTGGACAAATGTGTTAATGAATGAGGACAACTTCCTATCAGTGAAAGAACTGACTGCTGATGACCACTGGTTATCACAGACAGAACCTACAAACGCCAATCCCAGGCTGCTTCCAAAGCTCTGAAATGCAAATAAGTGAGCAGTATCATGGCGCATCCGTGGAGACAGGTTTGACTTCCGCCACTTGTTAAAGTCACTAAGTGCCTTGTTGATAGAGTTAGTAATGTTTATAAGGTTGCTTTTGGTCCAGATCTCCAATCCCACCAGAAACAGCCGAACGGAAAGCTGTTCGTACAGAGAGTCCCCAATGTTGATGATTTCTATGACTTGTCTCAAGACTTCAGATTCGTTCCTGCCTGACTTCACAAACCGCACATTGTCCACGACCACTACTATCTTCACATACCTGATGTGCATCCACCAGTCCTTCACCTCCTCCTCCGCCTCCGGCTGGGGGGCCTTGAACCAGGGCAGCAAAGCCTTTTGGTGCCTCAGCTCCTCCAGGGTCAGCCCACAGGTGGGGCCCACGGGGTTGCTGGCCTCCTCCATGCGGTAGAGGATGTGCCGGAAGGCCGCATCGTTGGGGATGGGCTCGATCTCGTAGGTGCCATCCTCCACCCAGAGGACGCCATGGAGGCCCCTGCCGCAGGTGCCGAGGGCCACCAGGGAGCCAGGGCTACCTTGCACCTCACCCTGGTAGAAGCAGTTGTCCTGCACGAAGGGGTGCTCCTCCCAGCGGGCCCCGTCCTTGCCGTAGGTGACCAAGGTGAAGGGGTGGGAGACCAGGCCCCGACGGGGCTGCAGGCGCAGCACCCGCGGCCGCCCCGCCACCTCCAGCCAGTAGGAGACGGTCAGGGTGTTGGTGTCAGCCCTGGGGCTCAACTGCCGTGGTACCGTCACCCAGCTGGCGGTGACACGCAGGTCCCCGGACAGGTCCCCCGGGGCGGTGGGACACCCCGCCAGGCCCAGCAGCAGCCCCAGCAGTGCCCCCACGGCCGCTGCCCGGTGCCGCCCCATGACCCGCTCTGTGAGGGGATGGAGCCAGCAAGCGCCCTGCCCGGGGCAACCACCCTCAGGCCTCCAACCGCCGCTCGGTCGGGAGGGCCGCAGCTCTCCCAGGCCTCCAACCGCCCCGCAGCTGGGCGGGAGCGGTGGCATGGCGGCGTCCTTTGCTTTCCCCTGTGAAAATGGGGCCCTGCTGCCTGGGGCTACATCTCAGAGGGCTGCGAGGCCGCCTTGGGACATCCAGCCCCTGCCCTTTGGGCATGAACGGAGGCTCTTGTGGGGAGGAACAAATAAATTAGCCTACCGCAAGCACGACTCCTGGCTTTTTATAATCTCCTTTTTCAAATTAATGGGCATGTCTCCTTCTGAGCGGACATAGTGAGGAGGGGCTCCAGCTCAGCTCCACACTCCTTGTCATGGGTGTTTGTGCTGCACAAAGGGATCATTTGATTAGACCACAGGGGGGGAAGTCTGTCTTAATAGCTCAAAGGCTGGCTTTTGATTTGTTCACTTTTTTTATTAAAGGATAATTTGTGAGTGGAAATCAGGAACAGACTATTTCAGCTCAAAAGAGTATTTAGAAAATCTTAGGGTCTGAAACTGAGAAGTACAGAAATACTCATCTCCTAGCTGGTTACTAGGACGTAGCACTCCTTGGTGCCCTTTCTTAGCATGTGCCTTACTATAACTACTACAGCTATACACACACACACCAAGAAAAAAGATAAAACCAGAGAGGAATTCACTTCCACTACATTCAATTAATACAGAGGCAAACTAATGGCACCAAGTATAAAAGCATAAAGCCCATCCACGCCACAGCTGCCACATGCCTACAACAACGTGCCTTAATTACACACATCACTGATGCAACAGCCATTTCCCCGCATCATGGTCTTTCTAAAGGTTTGTGCTTGCAGACCACTGGGAAGAGAGCGAGCGAGCTTACAGGTACATCTACCACTTGGCTGACATCCCTGTTCTAGGGAAGAGCTCCATCAGGACACAGGCATAAGACAGTGATCTGGACTGTGGTAAGACAGGATGTCTTGTGCAGCACAACTATCCACGCTGGGGTTTTGGCACATAGTGCTGGGATCTGACATAGCCAGAGCTGTTATCTTTTGGGAACTCTTCACAACTTTCTTTTCAGCACTGAAAGCATGTCTGGGATGAAGTCCAACCTGCTACAACCCTTATCTTTCTCAGCTGCAGGAGGTGCACCCTCACACCATGCCATCTCCATCTCAGGGATCCTGCCTTTCGGCACCAACTTCTGCGTGATGACCATCACCCTGGCACGGGCAGCAACACTTAACATTTCAAACTGCCCGAGACAGGCACTGCCCCTCAGGAGGCCGAGCAGTGAAAGAAGCAGCTGGCAGAGTGCTCAGTGCCTCCCTCAGCTGCCTCACGTCTCAGGGTCCTGAGTGGGCTGGTACCTTGAGCTGGGCACATGGCAGGCCTCACTAACAGCTGTGGAGGGTGCCAACAGTTGTTCAAAGGGGCTTCAGATTCTGTGAACTGGCACCTTGATCATTCATTGCAAGCGTGGCCAGCACTAGTAGTGTACAGCGTGTAATACTGTACCTCAAATTAAAGCAATGAAAACAGGAGGACACCTGCTTCTACAAGGATCTGCCTAAATATCCATCTAGAAGGGTCTTGCTAGGTATCCACAATTGTGTATTGTTTGAAATTTATTACTGCTTTACTTAAAAGTGAACAAACTCATAACCTGTGTTAGCCTTAGATTTATTTTCGTATTAGTTTTAATCTTAAAATTATAGGAAATATTTTCTGTGAAACCTTTTACGTGCAGTTAGTTCTTGAATAATTTTTCACTACTTTTCAAGTATCAGTTTTGCATTCCAGGGCTGTGAACTACATCAGATTATTCTTTTGAAATAAATACAACTCAGACCACAATAACAGAAAAATCTTGTTACATAATCTTTGTGTGCAGCGTCTGTAGCACTTAAACGCATACTTCTGTGTGTGACCACTCCTGAAGTTATAGAAAAGGCCCTATTAAAGCACTCTGCTGACTTGCTAGAGACGAGACATGTCTTACTCCTCCCAGAAGTTGCCCACAACTTACTTTCTCTTTTGATATACACATAACTATATAGTTAGGACTACAAAGTACTCTGGTTCCATTCATGGCAGGTTACTCGTGAGGGGAAGTGTTCACATAAGTTTGCAACACACTGTTAAGCACCCAAGCAAGCCCTTCAGCATCGAGATTACATAAAAAGGGATGACACTGTTGTGTTCAGGCTACCAGAGCCTTGCACTTCTGTACGCTGATCAGGTAAAGATCAAAGAGGAGGGAGTAAAAGATTCCCATTATGAGGCAATGAACAGGTTGTAAAAAAAAAAAAAAACAAAAAAACATTACTGACCTTACAGTAGAGCAGGGAAAAAATATCGCAGCAATCCGTAGCTACTTCAACTGCAGAAACATTTGTTTGGCAGGTGTAATGGGCTTTCTCATGATTCATCAGTGTTTTTCAATTTTTTTTTTTTGCAATCTTGTGACCCCCTGAAATTTCCAGTGAAGGTGCAAGCTCCTACAGAATTGAATCCTACCAGCAATCCTACCATTACTTTTCTCACTTACCTTCTGTTGAGTCTTTAGGAACAAGTCACAAAACCCCAGCAGCCTCGTGGGCCACAGGTTGAAATCCACTGTCCTGGCAGAAAGAAATGAAACCTTCTGATTGCTGAGAGATCAATAATACATCATAACTCATCCCACTGGGAAAATTTCTCCCCACCATCCATCCATCCAATTATGATACAAATTAGGCTACAGAAGGACACTTGTCGCATAAGTGACCATTTGTTCATTCTGTGCATGACTGCAGGACCAAAGCAACACTTTATCAAAAATTCATTTTCCTCTCCAAGAAAAAAGAAAAACTGCCTTGAACCTTGAATGCCTAGTTATCATAATTTGCTTTGCCATTGATAAAATATCAAAAAACCCTGAAAAAGTGTATCACATCACTTTTTGTTCAGAAACCATCTGATGGTTCAGTGAAGCCACAATCTATTTGTGTAACATCTTCACCATTTTTCTCACAAGGAACCACCATGTCTCAAAATAAAACTGATCTCTCCCCTTTGCCTTGTCCCTCCTATTGCCTATACCTTTCTAACCTTGCTCCAAGTACAGCTCGCTTTGGCAAACAACATATACTGACTGTCCAAATGGCATCTAACTTTCTTTGCTAGGAAAAGGTTACCAAAATACAAAGTATAGGGGCAGTGCGGCAAAGAGGAATGGGCGAGAATAACACATAGCCTGGTCAGACATTCAAAAACCGTATTTCTACCACATCTGAGACACCATTAGCTTTACACAGTGAACTGAGGTAGCTAAACTGCCCCTGGTCCTACAATCTGGCTGGATTTTTGCATATATGTGTACATATGCACATGTATATACACGTACGCATATCTGTTCATGCGTATATACACATTTATATGTACTTTCAGGCTCTCAGGGGAATGCTTCTAGGTCATTTTTAGCTCCTGCTACCCCATGATTTAGGCCAAGAAAAGCCCTTTTAAAGTCTGAATGATTATTATTTTAGAGCAAAAGTAGAGCTAGTTCTCCTGTACAACCTAATCTCTCCTTTATGTAAAAGAAAGTGACATGCAGGGCAAATTTCAGAACTGGTTGCTTATTTCCCTTTCATCTTTACAAATATTGAAAGTCCTTTGAAGGACTTTGGACTTGGGCACTCAGGCTCCAAACCAAGAGATGGTGCATAAATACCAGAAGAAAAAGGCTTAGATTCTTATACACTGAAAAACATTACTGACTAGAAGATAGCTGCTTAACAGCTTTTTGGCAGCAAATTACTTGGAGTTTAACGGTAATATCTGACAATGTCACTTAAGTAAATTAATATCAAAGCTTACATAACAGATAAAATTACTTTAGAATATCTTGTCAGCAAGTAACAGGATCAGAAGATACTTCAGTCCCTCATTCGGCAAACCTGCAGCATTGAAGGACAGCTACTAAAAATTGACACACTCACTGGTAACATCCCTTACTGCTTTATATTACAATTCTCTCAGGAAAGCATCATTCCCCTGGAAGAGCCTTATCACATTCAAAGGCACTGTTTCATGCACGGAAGCCATTTTCTATCCTCCCAAGAGCTTAGATGCTGGCACTTTAACTCAGGTTGGATCAGACCACAAGTCCATCCTGTTTAATGCCCTCTCACACCAGCCAACACCAGATGCTTCTGCAGAAACCAAAAATGCTGCTGAGACACGCAGATGTGAGGACAGTCTGCCCCTTCAAGTTCCACTCTCATCTCTGAATCAGCTCAAATTCTGAGCATGGAGTATAACGTTTCATTCTAAATGTAACTCCAATTCAGCTTCATTAACTTGTCCCTCTATTCTTATACCACAAGAGAGAACAAGAGTTCTCTACTTTCCTACTTGCTTCACAGTACTCAGTTTTATAAAGACTCAGCATTTGTCTTTTCTTTCCTAAGGAAATAAAGTCTTCGTCCTCCCAATGGCTTCACAGGAGAATTTTTCTCTTACTCATTTTATTGCCCTTCTTCAAACCCCTCTGCTTTAGCGGAACTCTTTTTCAGGCACAGAGCTGTACAACACACTTTATTTCAGGTGAAGCCCAGTGACTGACAGAATACTTTGCTCACGCCATGTGTACTAGCTTTTATTTTTGACCACAGCTCTATCTGCCTTTAGCAATAAGCAAGATATCTTTCTTCTGCTAGTAATGCTAAATTTTTCCTTCATGTAAGAGTAGTTAGTTTTTTCTCCCTCAAAAAGCCCCACCAAACCTAGATCTTCATTGCAGTGCAGTCTAGTCATCTTTCTTGCTTAAGTTTTTCCAAATGACAAACAGGTTCTTTGTCATATGAATAACTAGAGAGAAATTCAGCTCATTTAATGATCATTTCCAAGGACTTTATTCTGAATACCAAAAATCCAGCAAGGACGCTTGAGGTTCCTCACCACCCAGGCCTCATTTCAGGAGATCCTCCTTTCCATCACAGAGGTGGATGAGATGATGGCTTTGGTGCTTCTTGAGCTCCTTGCTTTCAGAGGAACTTCTTTAATACAAGAAAGAATCAACACCCTTTTGTTCTAAGCCTATTCACACTATCTTGTAATTACTCAATGCTGAATAATTAGCTCTGTCTTGCTTTGAGCATCCTAGAGTAACTGCTTTCTATATCTTCACTTGAGCTAAAAGTTCACACTAGCTTATTATCTACTTACATCAACTTTCGGAGAAACAGCTGCTCAAACTTGACCCACATGGTATGAAATGAAGCTAATACACGCTTAAGTACACCGATACATCAATTTTAGGCCTGTACCTGCATCAACAACAAACACCTACTGGCTTATCTACATATTTAACATTACAACTTTGGGTTACAGGACAAAAATTACCTGGGTCTTTCCATCATTCAATAGCTACCCAGTCAGAGCTGTTCATTAGTTACTGAAACAGAAAAAGTCTCTTAACCTCAAAATAATTTTGACACAGCTATCTAAGCATGTCTTAGTTTTCCTTTCTATCCACATTTTGTCTGCTATAGAGACCTTTTCCTGGCTTACTACAGTTTACTACAAGAAAACAGGTAACAGTTGTGAAACGTAATCAAACTATTTCAAGCACTGCTCCATTACTTCAATGAAAAAAAACCCCAAACCATCAGTAATTTCTTTGCAATGGATGACTTCTAATTTTACTGCAAAAAAATGGTTTGTGTAAGCAGCCTGCTTAAATAGCAAAGCGTATAGCTGTCAATGACATTTCTCTTCCACCACCCTACCTCCTCAGGTCTAAAAGGTAGATGACTAATCCAGGTGATCAGATGCAGCAAGAAAGTGCTAGAAGCACAGATGAAGAGATGCAATTGATATATTTGAGTTTCAGAAGAAAGAAAAAAAGGAGAAATATAAACAGCTACACTGAATGTGCAACAGTAAGACATTTTAGCCTGTTTTATGCCATCATGAATCTTGCTCACAGAACACTAGCTTTTATAATAAAAGACCAGCTTAGCCATTAAGTAAAACAAATGCCCAAGACCATTTAAAGACTGAGAGCAGTTTGACATCTAATTGCATGGATTTGAGCCTTCAGTTATCAAATCTCTTATCTGTATCCCAAGCACACTAAAGGCACAGCAATTTATAGCAGACAGCCTAAATACTTCAGATGAACTTTTCTTCCTCAAAATAGCACACGATATATTCTGATACCCAAGCAAAAAAATGCTGCGAACACATACGGCATATTTGCGACTAACAAAGTAAGCATTTAAGAAAGGTATTCCAGCAGCCAGGAGTTTTATTTGCCAAGAATTTGGGGGGGTGTGTGTTATATAAAAGGTTATCTTTTTACATAGGAAACCAAGACACATGGGATGCAAGAGTTTGTAGATTTCAGGAGGCTGCAAAATATGTTCATGTAAAAATCATTCCCAGAAGCCAACATTCAAAATAAGATGAAGACTGAAAAAAGCTTTTTTGAGGCAGCTCACATCTTGACATTAAGATTTGCATGACAGGTTTCTACAGAAAAAGCGGTTACAGGGACTTCAGTCCCTGAATTATCAGTCTCAGTTGAAGAACTTAAATATAGAAAAAGGGGAGCAAGAATCTCCTGTTTTCCACGTACTGACTAATCCAGATGTGTAACAACAACTCCCTTCACTGCAGTCTCGTCCGTTTTTCAGGTGGTCCTTTAGCACCAGCACTCTGCTGAGCGTTCTTTACAGTCTCTTTTTCCTCTGGCTTGACAGCTTCAGGGACTGGTTCTGGTTCCTTCTTGATTTGATCCACTTAAGAAATAACAGCAAAAGAAAGTTAAACCTCCAATTCTTATTCCTAAAATACTGTTCAGAGTACTTAGAAAACATTATTGATGTCAAAGGGGCAAAATTAATTTCAAAGGTATAAGAATAACCATGGACTAAATTCATATCTATACAGGTAAAAAAGTGGCATGGATTGAAGGCTTCATGCTCTTGCCGTTTTGAGGTTGCTTACTATCAACTCAAAGCCTTCACATGCTTCCCTGGGCTTGTAAAACCATGCAAAAATCACTAAGATGCTGGACCGACTAACCTGTTCCCTCATTCATCCTTTTACCTCCCTCCTGCCTTCGAAGACCATTTCCTGCATTCGGACCTTCAGGCAATACAGTTTTACACATAGAAAGGGCAAGAGTAGAATACACATTTTTTCCACGTCACTCTGGCTGTCACAGAGAGCCCTTGCCAAGTACTTTGCTCTTACCTAGTACTTTACACAATTAGGCAATGCCAGAATTCCTAACCACCTCAGTAGCTGCAGCAAGGAACTTATACGGCAACTGAAAGACACTGCTATATAGAGCCTATTTTTTAAGTCTTGTGAGAATTTTAGTGTTTTACCTGGGACAGGCTTTTCTCCAGGCTTTTGCTGTAGAGGGGGAAGAAAAAAAAATACAATAACACATCAGTGGAACCAAAGTCATAGTTCTTGACCCTTCCTACTATTCACTTAGGAATACAAACCAAGCAATGCACCCTTATATGTAAGGGTTGAGGGTTCATTTAATACACTTCAAACAAAATACAATTAATATTTTATAACATCCAGTTTTTCCTCTCATGACTGAAAAGCACTACACCAAAAAATACGGAGTTAGCCAGTCTTTCCCACATCTGAGGAGTAAACAGTTTTGTGAGATGCTGTAAACATAATTTCCTTTTCTCCCAAGCAGAAGACCTGGTGGAACAAATCCCTACTAGAGATGATTAGAGGTAATCACAACAACTTTACAGAATGCCAAGAATTTCCACATGAATTAATGAGCCCCCAGAACAATGGAGTAACTAAAATCAAAACAGCTGTGGTGGCTTGATTGAGCTCGCAAAGCAGGAAACTGAAAGCAGCAGCAAAATCTGATAGCTGACAAGAACAGATCCTCTGTGATTAGATAAAGAATTTGTATTAAAAAAAAAAATCGCCCTCATAGTTTTGCCAAGGTCTTAATGACTCCTGCAATTACAAAGGGGAATCCTACACTCCAATCAGACCCTTCCATTTCAAAGGCTCTGATTTGTTACTATTTACAGAAAGCACAGAATATTCCCATTCAGTTTCAGCTGTTCAAGTACTTCTGACTGCCTTAAGTTCCAAGTAAGTTACGGTAATACTATGGCTTATAAGTGTCATACCTGAACAAATCTGGGTGGAAACTTTTGTCTTAGGTCCAAAAGCAAAGCATCTACCCGTTGCCTTTGAAAAATAGAACTTGGTTCTTCTTTCTTCTTGGCTTTTGGTTTAGCTTTCTCTGCAAGTCACAGAAATGTAAGAGAAAGCTATATTAGAAGTTCTATTCTCTTATCAGCTCTTTGTGGTATGACAAGTTGGTATTCCTCTCTCCTCTAACCTTCACCTACATTTTCCCTTTGACATCAGTTTGTTGGGGGTTTTTTTGTGGAAGACAGATTAACGACAATTCTTCCCTCCTGACAAACTGGTGTGGCTTCTGAAAACCTACTGTGGTCTCCAGCGGGTTGAAGACTTGCCCACTTTGTTGACACACAGCTCACCATTTTCATCTCCCACCCATGCCTCGATGTTGATCCCCACCAGCACAGAAGAGCAAGATTCCTTCCACATGACAGGGAGCACTAACTTACCTTTCACACAGACAGACACTTAACCTCATCACTACCTCACTTAACAACATCACTGTTCATTGCCTCAAGCTTTTGCCTACATTACCTTTCCTCTCCCAAAGTATGCAGGAGCAACTAGGAACCATACCTCGTTCTTCTTGATCTTTGAAATGCCACCAGTAGCCCTTGGATGGGTGATAGCGACAGTAGGACATCGCTTCTTCAAAAGCAGACTGAATTCCATGCACTGCAGTGAGCTTTTGGAACAAGAACACAAGGCAGCATTCAGAAATTAAGGAGAAAGTATAGTACAAATTTTTGAAAGCAGGGATTTTAAAACTAGTATTCTATATTCATTTTTGTTCTGGGAAGGGAACTTAGGACATCAATTTTGGACCAAGACCATAATCTCTTTAACAGGCTCTTACAAGACCTTTTCTGAAGTGCTTTTCTAAAATGACAGAGAAAAATTTACAAAAGCAGTAGTTTACTAGAACAGAAGAAATCAAAACAAACCTGAGTATCCAACTTAAAAAGAAGTATCAGATCAGCTTAAAAAAATAAGACTCGTTTAAAGAGAAACATCACACTACCTTAACATTAACATTCCAAAGCAAGCTTTGCTGAATATGTATTTAATTACTATTTCACATGGATCTGTCACATAATTTTTCTTTTGATTATTTGAACCACATGTTGTTCCACTAATTGTGTAGCTTCAGTTATTCTGATTCTTCACCCTTAAACAATGGATCCTACTTTTTGGACCATATTGCGCTCTTCCAGAATCTTTCATTTCCATGTGGGATGCACACCATATTAACCAGTGGGATTTGTTTTCAGTTACTGTATACTACACAAGATCTTTCATCAAAACAGTGAGGGAGAGATTTAAACAGCCTGGGGAACAACCAAAAGTAAAAGCAGATATAAACTGGTATACATCAAATGCACGGAACACTTACAACTCTGGAGTTAATGACAGACCCTAAGTCGGGTGCCTGATAAATCACTCCAGCAATAATATAGTAGTCGGCCAATGGAATAACTGGGGAGAAAAAAAAAAAGCAGGATCAATTTAAAACTCTAGCCGAAGACTCTGTATTTATTGCGGAATTTCAGCAGTAACAGCAGAAATTGCAATATTCATCTCATCACCAGTTTCTAACATTTTCCTTCAAGGTGCTTTATTTTCACCTTAGCCACAGACTGATAAGGGGAAAAAGAACAGGGTCTGCTTTACAGATAGAAAAGCATCAGCTTTAAGTCCTGCCCTACTGCAAACAGTTGACCTTACAAGAGATGGGGTTTTCAGAGCTACATAACAGGAGTCAAAAGAACTGCACTGGAAGTAGCTCCACTTGCCTTCGCTACCAGTAGAAACTCACAACAACATAAGATCTCATTCTTCTGGCCGAGCTTTCTCCAACTTGTACAGTCCTCTTAGCTAGATTTCCCAGACCCAATGGCAGCTAAGCACACATAGAGCGTGCCTTTCTAAATTAATAATATTCTGCCAGAAAAAGACTACCTTCCAACGGCATTCGCTAAGTCAGATTTGGAACCTCTACTGACTGATCACTTTCCTCTGCACTGCAGCTCTAATGAACATTACAATTGCCTCCGTAATACTCTGCCAAACATTCTTCAATTGAGAAAGTATAGCAATGCTATCAGCTTCAGACTCCTAACGATCTCACCTGCGCACACACTTGTTCCAGTTCCTCCATCTGTATTAACACATTCTGTCTGAACCTTTTTACTGACAGGACCCAATTCATCCAGTACTTGCAATTTATGGAGCTTGGACACCTGCCTAAATTAACAGACCAAGACAGCTGGATGCATATTACAGCCAGTACCCACTTGTCCTCAAAAAAAGAGAATTCTCAATGTTCCCTTAGAAGTGGAGCAAGACACGGAACAGCAGCTTTACTGTCTCACCGCTCTGTACCAGAGCGGCCTACTTTTCTGGACAGGTAACTCTCCCTAACCAATGATCCAAACATTTTTCCAAAATCATTTCAAATAGGCAAAAACTTGGCTTAATGAATTTAAAATATAAATACACTTCCTTTAAAAACACACGGAAGTCATAAAACAGGCCTGCAGCAGTTCTACTCAAGTACTCAACACTAGCTGTGAACACATTAAATTTTAGTTTTCTATCCCCATTCTCATGTCTCAAATACACTAGTATTTGTACCATGATAAAGCGAAACACATGGGTAACATCTGAGCTAGGGAACTATGCAACTCAATCAAGGTACCTAGCACAAACTGTACAGTCACAATGGGAAAAATGTTACCAAACAAGTCCCGGCTCAGTTCCACCAAACATACATTTGCATTACAGCAAACGTCTGAACACACGTATTGTGGAAGCCTCAGTTCTACTCTTGACCTAAAAAGCATCAAAATAGGAAATTAAGGGCTGCGTGATATTTTCACACTCACCTTTTGAAAGCTAGATTCAAAACCTTTAATAAAGAAACAACGCGAAAAATCTATTAAAGAAGGAATCATGTATGGTTTTTTCAGTATGGAACTGCAATATAAAGAGGCCATTACCTGATATAGAATCATAGAATCACTCAGGTTGGAAAAGATCCTTGGGATCATCAAGTCCAACCACCAACCCCACTCTACAAAGTTCTCCCCTACACCATACCCCCCAACACCACATCTAAACGACTCTTAAACACATTCAGGGATGGTGACTCCACCACCTCCCTGGGCAGCCTATTCCAGTGTCTGACCACTTGTTCTGTGGAGAATTTTTTCCTAATGTCCAGTCTAAACCTACCCTGTCGCAGCCTGAAGCCATTCCCTCTTGTTCTATCCCCAATTACCTGTGAGAAGAGACCAGCATCAACCTCTCTACCATGTCCTTTTAAGTAGTTGTAGAGAGTGATGAGGTCTCCCCTCAGCCTCCTCTTCCTCAAACTAAACAGTCCCAGCTCCCTCAATCGCTCTTCATAAGATTTATTCTCCAGGGCCTTCACCAGCTTCGTTGCCCTCCTCTGCACTCGTTCTAGCACCTCCATATCTCTCTTGTATTGGGGTGCCCAAAACTGGACACAATACTCAAGGTGTGGCCTCACCAGTGCTGAGTACAGGGGGACAATCACCAATTGCAAATATATATATAAGCAAATACAAAGCATTGCTAGAAAAGGCAAAGTCCTGTACAAGACTAAAATGCATAAGCAGAGCTTAAGTCACTTTAAAAAAAAGTTAAGAAATAACTAGCATTAACCCTGCCTTTCTTTTCTGTAAAGCTTACTCTGAAATAACCTAAATTATTTTACATATACATGCAGTAAACACAGAAAACAATCCAATAACTATTGAAATGTGGTTACTTTTTTAATTAATCACACACATGCAAACAAATTTAAGGTTAAAAAGGAATAATGAAGCCAATTGCATGCAAATGAAAAAAAAAGCTAAGGTATATCATTTAAAACTTAGGAAGGTCATCAGTGACACTGCAAGACGGAGTGGTGCTGTTGCCACAAGATTCCCTCCCAGTTCCAAAATACTCAGTTCTCAAGAGGAATAACCAAAACAACAAGCATTTGCGGTATCTCATAGTCATTTTTCACAAAGGTCGTCATCTTCTACTGACAAGACCCTACTCAGCAGTACAACCAATCCACAGTTGAAGGTGGAAATAGTGGAGAGTAAGAAAGTGACGTGACAGAAACAGAGTATGAATGATCCCTCTCCCTAACCTAATGGAAATCATGGTTCTCAAATAAATAAATTACATACTAGCCACTTCAGATTATTAGCTCTAATTAAACTAAGCTCATCAGCCCCAAGCAAGGATATCGTTAGCCTTTTACTCAAATAATTAAAATGAAAATTCTTGCATAGCCTAACAGATAAATATGACATGGCATGAATGCTATTATCAGTTTCCCATGGCAAAATACGCCATAGGGCAGCACTTTCTCGTTGCACTCTTCACATTTCACCACAAGATGGCAATCCCTGCTATTAGCACACTAGAGGTCACTCTGCTAGATAAAAGTATCTCCACCCCACCACAAAGCTGCATACACTTTTATTTGGATTTAAGATAAAGGCAGCGAAGGGGAACCAGAAGTGCTTAACCACAAACTGGGAGCAGACGAAAGCAACTAACTGATGGGCCTTCTCAACAGGGACAAGAACCGAGTGACCTTACCTTGTGTTGGAGACTGCCTTTGCTGCTTTCGGATAATGAAGAGAATGGGCTCCTGAGCGTGAAGAAGGATGTACTCCACTCCAACCATCTGGCTGAAAATGAAGCAACCAGAATAAGTATCTTACTCAAAGTCAAATCTGTAGGATGTGAAGAGCTACCAAAGGGCCTTGCAGTAAAGGGATGAAGTTCTGATGCTTTGGAAGCTCTTCCATGTAACGTGCAATAAATAAAGGCATAGTATTTCCTGAGCTGGCTATGAAAACCTAGCTGCGTGTACAAAGGGAGTTACAACAACCTGACACAACATCTAAGTAGAATATGTTAGCAAACAAATAAATAGCAAGAAAGATAACAATCTATCATCACAGAGATGTCATATAAACACAGAAATAAAGGACAGGCGTATGATGTGATCATCGATGTGTCTGATGAAAAAGCCTGTCTGCAACCACATCTGAGCACAAGTGACTTTACCAATGAACTTTAAGCTCAGCTTGCACATTCCCTATTATACTGTGGAGCCTTTAAATAGTTCTCAAACATCTCACTTGTGCTCAGTGTAGCAGATGGGGAACTGCAAAGAAAGTTAACTTGCACATGCTGCAACCTCATTACACAACCATCTGTGACCAGTTTATTTACAACACTCACTACTTTTATTATCCATACTAAAAAGCCAGCTCTTCGTAGGAATTATGTACTAATTATGGCACATAGCCAGCAGGATATGGAAACACAAACTATGAACTCAAAGTGTCCCCTAACATAAACCCTATTCACCACAGAAAAACATTTAACTGCATTACCAATACTCGGGTTCTGTTGAGCTGGGAGGATGAGAGAAGACAGCTTTTTTAATGCAGACAAGTATCTAAAAGGTGATTTACTGGAATCTCAGAGCATACATAGAATCCTTCATGCTTAACACTTCCTTGAAATGGCATAAGAGGAAGTAGAAGACACACAAACACCAAAAAAAATCTGGGCTCCCTGGCAAGCAGTGGGACTAAAAAGCACAGAATAGAAGGAGGTTTCCAACATACTTCCATTCAACCATCAAAGCCTCTGGATGGAGGGACAAAGGACACTGCACAGGAAGCAGTTCCAAATTATAACTTACTTCAAATGGTCCAAGGTCATCCGCTGCATTTTGACAACTTCATTGTTACATGTTCGGTCATAGAATGGGTTACTTCGCTCTGAGAAATAGTCCAGCACACTCCCATTGTTTAATATTGGAATCCAGGAGCTGTCAACCCAGGAAATTCCCAAGAGATTATCTGGGAAGAGAAATCTACACTGAGTACCAAAGCAGCCAGAAACACTACAAATACCTCCAGGAGTAAATTGCCACCAGTTAATGATTATAGCAGGGGAAGGAGGTGGAACACAGCCTCACACAAACCAGTTCTAATTAAAAATATGTTTCATAGAGTTGAAATAATAATTGATATCCTTTAACCATCTGCAGTTCTGTTGTAGGTACACAATAGAAATGTTGCCTTTTTTTTATTATTGCACTTTTCTTTCCTTGACCAGTAGCTGCTGGCACACCTTATGCCTCAAGAATGTGAACAGGGTCTGTGTGTACACGTGTGTGCACTGTGTTGGTGGGAGCTAATTAACTCCAATACTGTAAATAATATCATCATAGTACATCTACCCAGTAGTATTATATACAGTTTATTTTATGAACCACAACATTAGCTGAGTAGAAAGACAATCCAAAGCATAGCTCCTTTTGAAAGCTCGGTCTCTGGTAAGTAAGTTGAATTTACTAAACTAAGTTAGAATTACCAGGGGCAGGGGGGGAAGTGATACACCCCACACTAAATCTGAAACTGTTTTAAACGTAACCAGGCTATTTCTTACAAAAATAATTTCCGAGCTGTAAACTATGATGCTGAAAAATAGCTAAAAGACTACAGAGATCTATTAATTAAACCAAGAGTTTTCTTTTGCTAAGCCAATGAGTAAACAACTGAATGAAACAAAATAGTGGCATTGGTAACATTTCTAAGATGTTCTGTTCTTAAAATGCATATCATTATGATATCATAGCAGATGATACTATTATGTTTCAAAGATCATTATTTTTGACGTGGGTGAAATCTATAATAAACAAAAAAAACCAAAACAGCAGACACAATGATGCTGTCTTTGGGCAGATGTTTCCCAGTACTCTTGCACAAGAGGTTCTATTCCTGACTCTACAATTAATCTGCCAAATTGCCTGCAGCAAATTACTTATTCCATAACTCAGTGGATGTTACAGAAATCTAACTACAGAGTATTAACAATTATATAAAAAAGCATGTTTTTAAAATTAAACATACTCTATAACCTGCAAATCATTATATGCCAGTTACATTCCTACAAATCTGGGGACATTTGAATTAAAATCCCCGGATTTTATTATCACACTGCAGCAAAATGATGTTCCTCAAGCAGACCACAGAAACCAGTGTCAAGAATTGGTTCCACAATCAACAAATCTGCTAACATTGAACATCCATGAGGTACCTTGAAAAGCACCCTGAAATTCATCCATTTTAAATTGTAGCAGCAGCAAATAAAATTTTCAAGACACAAGAAAGCACGAAACAAAGGCATGTGCGTGCATTGTTTAGAATCACGAAACATAAGTAGTGGGAAGTCACTGAAGAATGTATGAGGAACTGAAATTCCCTCCTTGCAGGAACCATTCCCTTACATTTACACATTATATACATACCCAGAACTCCCACTCATGATTCCACTGTGAACATTTTACTTCTGTGACAACCCTGCACACTCAAGGATGACTGGATCAGTTCCAGAAGTGTCAGCTCATATACAATTAGCAGCTTCTCTGAGGAACAGTTAATAAAGTAACACTAGCTGCCCAGCAAACCAGGAAAAATGCAGCATAAATAGTCATGCGTAAATCATTTTGTCTTGTTAATCTTAGAATTGCCAGCCTAACTCTTTCATAGAACTTTGCGGGGTAGGGGGGGTGGGGGGGGAGTCTAGAGACATTAATATTATCTCACATACACTATTCTCTCTCCTTGATATAAAAAAGGAAATCTCAGAAACACAGCACTAAGATCCATTATTAAGCACGTAAGCTGTGGTAGCACTGACTATCCTAAATGCCTTTCGAAACCTAAAGACAAGCTTTCCTTCCCAACATGCATTCTTGCCATAATAAATTCCCATCTTACATTTCAAATACAAACTTTTCTTGCTCATATGATTAACAGTAACTACATTTCTCAAGAAGAATGTCAGACAAGCTTCATAATATATATGTTATAATGCTATATATAGACTGATAAATGTATCATAAAACAGATTACAAAATTGGGCCAATTATCCATAGTTGCTTAGTGCCAATATTTTAATTGCCTTTATAACTAGCAAGATTGTTCTCTTAAATTACACTTGGAAAAAAGGGGAGGACAAACAAAACCAACCATGAACCTGACGCACCTGTTATTCCCAATAAGAAGGGAGTACTGCTGTTTATTTTGGGTATGAGAAAGAAAGGGTGGTGTTCCCTGCTTCCCTGTTCCTTTCAAAAAGAGGACATCTTGTTCAAAGCATTTTTTGTGGAATTCGCATCACAGATGCAAAAATAAAGTGCTTGTAACAATACCGCCAGTCTGCCATGCATATCAAGACAATGTGGGAGGCAAGCCAGCAAACCATGGCAAAAAACAAGAGGGGAGCAATTCACACAGTGTGCTGTACCTGGCCTTGCCGGCTGGATAGCCCAACCCTAGGCTTTGACAAACTGAGAGGAAGAGTAAAATGGTTTGATAGCTTAAAAATAGAAGTATGCTTCAAATTCAACTGAATATATCGAACCATATTAGATACAGGATTTTGAGGGAGCTTAAATGATCAGGATTAAGTCAGAAGGTTCCCACACCAACTAATAACTTAATACAGCTCTCCTGCCATTAATTGTCCACACAGCTCCTTGCTGTAATCCAAAACAAGGCAGTCAGAAAAGCAAACAGGACCGCAGACATCATTAAGCAAGAACTTGAAGAAAAAAAAGGAAAAATCTTCCTTGGCATTATCCAAATTAATCCCTCATGAGCTTTCCCTAAATATCTGCTCTTGGTCATTCTCTGAGACTCCACCACACAGGCTTTCAATGCGATTCCAGTCAGATACTCTTACAGAGAAAAATAATTTCCTTTCTCATGCCGTCTCAACCCCCTCTTCCTCTCTCAAAGTTCAAACTCTTCACAGTAATTTAACCTGTATTTTGTTTACAATGTCAACCTCCTTTAATACTTCATTCAAGTATCTTCAAAACATTCTCTCTTTCTATTCATATCCCTGAATTCTCACTCAAACCTTTCTTGTTCTCAGTTACTTCAGCTTTCTTTCCGGCTTCTCTAACACCTGGCCTGCCTCATCACATCCACCCAAAGCACTGTTAAGATAATCAGCTCAACTCACTGCTTTGGTCTCATGCAAATCCCACACATGCCAGTATTTCCCGCTTTCCTCCACAGTTCAGAGCTAAAATTTTCTTTAAGCTCTTTGGCATAAACTGTTCCCTCCCTGAGCTGTTACCATCTCACCCCAGGACCTCCACGTTCCATGTGAAAAGGCAGCGGTGTACCTGAAGGGAGACTTGTTTTGCCCAGGTGGGCCTGAACACACGTCCTGGCCTGCCTCATGCCCAAGAAAACTGATTTTTGGGCAGTTTTTCCTCCCAGTTCCTTCTCGTGACATAGTTGCATTAGCAACACTACGGAACTCTCTTGTGCAGAGTTTTCAAAGACATACGAACAAACTGAGTAGCTCCATTGCCCCTACAGAGCACTAACAAAGGAAGCAGCTCTATAATCCTCGCATCTTTGGCCACACTTCACCGTCCAGTAACTTGGACGCTCCTTGGAGCGACCGCTGTTTGCACAGCAACCTCCAGCCAGGACGATGGCCATTACACCAACCTCCTCCTTCAGCCGCAGCCGCCCCGGAGCTGCC
>VYZM01000273.1:105751-126417 GCA_013398915.1 Dromas ardeola | reverse complement strand
TAGGATGGGATGGGGTGGGGTGAGAAGGAGCGGGATGGGGTGAGATGGGATGGGATGGGGTCGAGTGGAGTTGGATGGCATGGGATAGAGTGGGATGGAGTGGAATGGGATGGAGTGGGATGAGATGGGATGGGGTGAGATGGAGCGGGATGGGGTGAGATGGGATGTGATGGAGGGGAGTGGAGTGGGATGGGGTGGGATGGGATGGGATAGAGTGAGTTGGAGTCGAGTGGGATGGGATGGGGTGAGATGGAGCTGGATGGGATGGGACAGGGTGAGATGGGATGGGATGGGGTGGGATGGAATGAGATGGGGGGAGATGGAGTGGGATGACGTGCAATGCGGTGGGGTAGGATGGGAGAATGTCCCTTGTCCCAGCACGCAGCTGCTGGCCAGGGAAACAAGCATGAAGCAAAGGGTTGTGCTGCCCCAGCCTCTCACCACAACCGCAAGGTGACCTGCTCATCACCCATGAGTTATTGATAACCAGAACAGCAGCATTAATGATGAAAACTAAATGCATTTTTAATGCTAATTCTGAGCTGTTGGTTCAAAAACAGAGATATGGGCGTTTTACAGTTGGTTTCACCTTGTCTTGGCCCTCTGGTAGTTGCCAGCCACTTTCAAAGTGAAAGAGACATGGGCTGCAGGTTCCTGCTGAGCATCACACCCATCTTGGTCAAGCTCGCTGGGGCAGCCCTGATTTAGATTACGTGTGGGAATAATACAGGATGTTTGAGATCGCACCATCAGAACACTGCACAGTTCCTGTCGTGAGGTTTTGTCCTCGTCATTTTGACTCTTAAGTGGTATCACTGGTCATTTATGGGGTGAAGAACAACATTCAGTGGGTGTAAGGAAAGATTTACAAGCTTTTTACCTAGACTGACAACCAGAATCCCCCAATCTGCCATACAGAGTGCCCAATATCCCTATGTCCCGCTAGCACAGCTCCATGTGCCCATCTCGCCTGAGCCTTTGCGGAGGGCTGCCGGGGTCAGCTGTTCCCTAGCTGGGAGCAGCAGGGACTGTGGAGAGAGCCTGGAGGTTATCACCTCGCTGATGGCACTTCAGGGTGGTAACTGGTGATAGAATTTCTCCCCCTTCTGTTAGAGAGCGGTGTACAGTGTGTATGAAGTACAGGAAAGGGATATAATTATTGTATGAGAGCAATCATAAAGTTAGGTCAAACCAGAGCTGACGCTGCTTATTTGCTCTTCATTCTGTTCTCTTGTACTGATACATTAGGAGATGGACTTTAATTGCATAACCACATACTCTTCTTTTTTCTTACCTCCAGGACTCCTGTCTTGTTCAATACATTACAGTCAGTATATGACTTGCAGATATACTGGTTTTGTTTTCTGTGAAGGAGAGCTGACTGCAGAACACTTTCAGATGTTAAAAGATGTCAAGGTATCAAGTGAAGGTTACAGAATGTGAAAAGATCAAATAGTTAAGGCAGAAGAATGTTGCTTTGGAGAACTGGACTCTATTCTTGCCAGTGGTATAGATATACATTATATTAATTGAGTTTTTTCAACCTAACACAGTTTCACAGTTGTCCAGTAATTTCAGTCCCTCATTTGTTGCAGATGACACCAGGGATCTGATTTATAGATGTGCCGAGCCCTCGCTGCAAATGGAGTTAGGTGGTCATGCTTTGTGTGTTTTATAATTCTCTGCACTCTGAGAAGTTGAAATCTCTGAAATCCCTCTCAGATTAAGCACCCAAAATAAGATTTTTGTAATCTCTGTGCCTCAAAAAGGGGGATGATTAACAAGTTTCTTAACTCAGAGTGTTTTGTGAAAATAAATGTGATACTATCTGCAAAAATATAATGATGGTGTCTAGTGTCATGAGGAAATTAATAATCCCTGCTTCAAAATAGGATTTGCTTAATGAGCAAAAATAATTAAATGAGACTGAACAGTAGAAGAAAACAAAGTATTGAACAGGTGAGCACCGTCCATCCTTAAAGCTGAGTACAGAAGGAAGGCATGAAAAATGGCACTTGATAGTCTTTAATGGCACAACTACATTAAAAATCAAAGCTAACCTTAATTTTTCAATTTTCTTAGTTCTGAGTGCTTGTCTTTGCTACTCGATGGTATTCTGTATAACATACCTTTCCACCAGGTAATTCACATGTGTGCACACTGCAGATCCCCATTCGTTAGTTAACTGCTACTTGTTAGCAGTTTCTACCTTTGCTTAACACATCTCTCTAGCATTACCCATAGCAGAGTGTTTCCAAATAATATTACGATCGGTTGCCATTCAAAACGAACCATTTAAGTATCCCTGTCATGAACTCGCAGGGAGCAGAAATGCCGTAAGACATAATAGCCGCCCTTTCGGAGCATCTCTGACGTCCTGTCACGTTCTATATCTGTGCAAACCATTTTTCTTCAGTAGCAAATGGAAACTCAACCTGCATTTAAATTATTCACGTTGTCCATCTTTCCTGCTGACTCTGCACCTCCCCTCAGCAAGTATGCCTTCGGATGAGTGAGGGGCTGAAAAGCAAAGACTCCTGGATGGGAAATAATGGGGTTTGACGGCTCACAATAGATCTTCAATTACATGGTGAGACCAGCAGAAGCACTGCTGGAAAGAATTATTCATCTGGTAACATTTTCACCTTCTCCTGCAGCATAAAAGTCTAGGGCTTTTTCACTCGGCTTCCTCTAAAGGCAGAGACCTAATGAGCATTGCCGTTCTGTTCTTGTTATCAGGAGGTGTGGATTATAGATGGAGAGCTAGCAAAAGCTATCAGGTAAAATGAGGAATTTATGCACGCTGCTTTTAATGTCACCTTAAGTGATGAATATTTAGACATATTCTTACCATTTGTGTGTCTTAAAAATGCATAAAATACATGGATTAAAACTGGCACCTTTTCATGCCCAGGTGTTTGGATGTCATTTAGTGTCACTCTCCACCCAGTGGAATTATTTTTATGTATTGCTCTGATCAGAGTTAATGAGAAATCTCATCCTATTATGCCACCCTCTGATGGGCACTACACATGCATATACCAAAAGACACTGCCCCTCATTTACAATGTTCGTTATCTCCAGTGGATGCAGGAATGGTAGCACTGAGCACTCCAATCGCATTATGGGTACAGTGGAGACAGTAGCAAGGAGTCCCTTTATAGTCTCAAATAAACACAGCTAAACTGAGAGGACTACGTCTACAAATGGGGGGGAAATCATCTCTGTGCACATCTCTAGCAGCCCACGGAGACGGAACAAATAAGCCAGCTATACGCTACCAGGTGAAATGTATTGTGTATGTATCCTTGTCATTATACTCTGGGCAGTTTCGAAAACATATTAGAGGCAGCTGAACAAGGAGATCATCATGGAGCCTTGGGTTCTGCCAACCTGCGTTTGAACTCACAGTTTAATAGTAACAAGCTCCAAGTCCCATTCACTGGGCAAATCTCGTTCCGCAGTGAACCACAAGGGACATCTAAATTCCTATGATAATGCAAAATTTCTGGGCTTGGTTTACTTATGAAATGAACGATTTGCTACTGGTTTTATAGTAAATAGGAACGGGAAAAAGTTCGTTTAAATGCTTATCTTCTGGTTTGGGGGAAAGACATCAAAAAACGAACAAACCAGTGACAGAAAATCAATGGGCAATGCAAGGAAAATGCTGAAATCACAAAATTTTAAAGGGAGGAAAGGGAAGGTTTGAGTGGGCTACTATGAGTTCACCCCCCTTACTTTGTTTTAACATTTTTGCTGGTGAAGTTTCCTTCTCCCCACCCTGGAAAAAACGACAATGTTACCAGCATCTTCAGAGATGGCACTACACATGCAATCATTTACAGAATAGCTTCCAGTAGGCCTCAAAAGCCATCGCTGAATCATGCTTTAGAAACCCATAGTACGGCCAAATTGCAAAATTCTGGTTTTTAAATCCTTAATCAGGCACTTTTGCTGACTTCAAAGTCTGTTAATTTCCCCTTTGGTTCAGTGCATCTGCCTGTACTTTTCCTTTTCCTGAGATGCTGTTTTCTGCTCAGTTTTTATAAATACCGCTAATCACACACATTGACTACAGAAAAAAAAAATAGCAGGCTTGTGTGCCCTTTTTTTTCTCCTGGAAAAATGCCACGGGGAAGATCTAACCAAAGTGGCTGCAACGACGGCTGCAGCTGGTGCCCTCTTCAAAATTGGGTCCCCCCTCATTGCTCTCAGCTCTGGGCTGCAAAAAGCAGAGAAGCTGGGGGACAGTGAGAAGAGTGATGCTCCTGGCATCCTCAAAGCATTTTAACACGCTTCGTGGTGCTTTATTACAGTCACCTATTCGAAGGGATGGGGAAAAAAAATCAAAACCTTGCTAACAGTCTAAAAGCTTCCTGAAAACAATTAATCTCCCAATAAACCCCAAAAGGCCATCTGTCAAGAAGTTAATAAAGACAAAATGTCGGGATGCCACATGGCTGCAGGCAGGAAGGGACATGAGGTCCCAAGCAAAGAAGCACCAGCTATGTCGCCTCGCGCGTGATCACGTATTAAAGCCACACAGAAGCTGGGGGTGTTGGCTTTTGTGTTCCTGCAGACATCTCTGCCCGGAGCATCTCTGCTGCTGCATTGTCATTACCAACGCAAAAGCCCACAGCAGAGGAGGATGCAACAAGTCCAATCTGCAGGTGTTGGATCACACAGAGGGGACTGGTGGGAGAAGCAGAAGCTGCCCCATGTCCGGAGAGGGGTCAGACACAGACCAATGTCCAGGAAGAGGCAGATTGAGCTGCCAGGTAACCCCAGAGCATGGCCTCCATCCCGCACGGCTCTACTCATCTGCATTTGTTCGCTGGACTGGGAGTCAACTGGTGTTTTATTTCCACCCAGTTTCCAAAGGGCAGATCAGGGCCCTGGAGCAGATCCCTGGCCCCGCATGCCAGGGCTTGCCCAGGAGAAGGAAAGGAAGAAAAGGAAACCAATCCCTTCCCCATGCATCCTCTGTATTATACATGCCTAAGGATCTGATGATCCCAACCTCCAGACTGCACCACAGACTCAGCATTTGTAGAATACCCCTCAGTAAGCCTTGAATGCCGTCATTTTACTGTGCATTATAAACCTTAATATGGCAAAATTGCAAAGTCCTTGATTTTTATGCCCTTAGTCAGGCACTTGGCTGGTCTGAAAGAAGGTTTTGATAAGAGTCCTAGTTTACTGCATTTTCTATTAAAAAGCAGGGCTTTTGTTTGGCAGTGAGCCCTCTGCTCCCCAGCGGCAGGATGCAAAACATGGAGGGGATGACCAGATCAGGAAGTGAAAAGAAATGTTTGATTTCCATGTGTCAAGATTGGAGAGACCTGCAAAATCCAACAAGCAGCATCAGTGGCAGAACATGAATGAAACCTCCAATAATCTTTCTGCTTGAACAACGCCAGGCCTTATAATGCTTAAAATAAAGGGGTTTATTTAATTTCAGTGAAGAATTTTCATCTCTGCTCTGTCCATTTAGGCACACACCTTTTTTTTCTGCACCTTCTGTCTACTTAAAACAGATTTCCTCACCTACTATGAAATCTTAGTGTGCTCACTCCATCACTGTCTCAGGTGCTTAATTGGCCAGGCAGCTCCTTGATTGGATCCCTTCTTCCCCGCTCTCCTTTCGCATTATTTTTACCTAGCGGTGGTTGCCTGGTAACCCTAACACCTCTGCATCCTTCCCAGGAATTTTACGTGTTTCCCCCCAACAGGTAGTGACAAAAATACATTCTTTCCATCCTGACTGCTATGTCCCTTCTTCATGCGTGCCTCCACACTACGCAATGTTGAAGGCAAACAAGTCACCCAAGCATTGACCCCAGGCTAGCCATCTCTGCACAGCCAGGGCTGCTCATCCCCAGGCCCAGAGACAGAGAATTAACGCTAACAACTGAGCTAACCTAAGGTGGGGGACTCGGTGCATTTGCTGGGCCTGTGAAAAATGAGCTATAGCAAAGTGTTCCCTCCCTGCTGAGTAATACTGCATTATTGAGGGTTATTTGCAAGGTAATTGGATGCTCTTTTGGGCAGACGAAAGTTCCAGTTTGGTACGGGTGCCATGAGTTTATGGGGGCCTTTCAGCTCAACAGCTACACGGGGCTTTTGCCTGCTTAGTCTGCACAAGGTATTTTCAGAGAGAGGATTTACCTGTTTACTGCAAGTGTGTCTGAGAAGGTATGGGTTCCTCTTCCATTTCATTGAGAGCATCACTAGAGGATTCACCTTGTTGCCCTGTAGCCGCTAAGCTACAAGGTCTTCTACGAGGTAGGAAACTACTAGTGAATCTATGCTCAGCATGGACTCTGGGAACTACTACAAGTGCATAAGTCTGCTCAAATAGTTCGTTCTGGACTACAATTTGCAGAGGAATCCCATTCTCAGGAGCATCCTCCTTTCTCCTGCAGGAGCAGCAAAATTCTTATCACAGGCTGCATTAAAAAATGATGGGTTTTACTCCCCAAATACAGAGTATCTCATCTTTGGCTTCAGCATGATCCCAAAGAAGCAAGGTTGTTCCTTTGCGTATCAGAAAAATATCAGACCATCGTGCTGGCGCTGCACTCTCCATCGTCAGAGACTGAGATTAGCCTTGCTATGGCACTTCACAGAAACCTAGAGGCTGCGGTTGTGACCCTGCCCTCACAATGTACAAAGCTGGAAACAATCTAGCTTGGCAAAGGACACTTTCCAGTACATTTTGCATATAAGAGAGGTCTCCATCTGGGGATATTCTCTCGACCAAACCAGCCAAGAGTGGGCCAGTTGTGAGTATTTCACATCAGACTTTGATAGGAAAGAGTAGGTTAAATGAATTAAGCTCACATCACAGAGATTCAGCATGTGCTTCAAACAAACCTGCACTGATACCAGAGCTTCACCTTTGTGACTGAAAGTGCCGCAGCACCGCTCTGCTTTGCAGATCATACTGAAGTCAGTAGCTATGTGGCAACTTACAGAATAGGCTGGGATAGCTGCACATCCAGCAGAGAACTAGTCATGTTTTTCTATCAGTGCGATGGAGAGTGGAGCAAGGGCACTCATGGATTAACAAGTCCCCCCACTCCCCTCTCCCCAGTGTTTTAAATATCCCCTTTGTTGAACAGGAAAAATTCAGGATAGCAAGGCAGGCGATGCACAAACATAGATGATCTACTGGAGAGAAGCCAAAACAGCAAAGCCAGGCCTGTGTTTCTATAGCACTTAGCACAGTGAGGCTCCACGGGGACGCAGAAGCTATCATGATCCAGTGATAAATAATGATAATAGGAACATCAGGAAATGAATACAGGCAAGCTACATATCCTAAAAATCTGTCAAAAATTAACATTTACCATCAGCAATACACCACGTGAGTGACCTTCATAGCTTGATTCAGTGCCATGGAGGGAGGGAAGGTCCAAGAGGGTCTGTCTGAGGGAACAGAAGGTAAGGCAGGGCAATGAGCACCCTCCATCAATAGGGCTGCTTTTCCAGGACGGGCCTTTCCCAGTATGGGGCGAATCAGCACCAAAGTGATTCATTCACATATTGAGCACTGTAGCAGCAGAAAATTGCATCTGTAAGAAGTTGCTTTTCTGCCCAGCAGAAAATGCGTTTACATAATGAGCCTGGGCTACGTACTGACAAAGGACATCATGAGCCTTACCGAGCTATACGGTTGACCCAGCCCCAAAATGTGTCATTAAGCCTTGTTTAGTCTCTGCTGCTTTATCAAATCTCTCAATCACAGTAATTTTTTTTTTTTTTATTCCGAGTTATAACAAGATTTGGATTTAAGGAAGGTTGAGCTGAATGAGTTTCATTGCCTTTGTAAATCCACTGTCAGAGCTGTGGCAAAAGCAATATCCTTCCAACTTAAGCTCCAGGTTGACTGGAGTGTCTTTTCCATCCATATTATCCATCTATGCTCACCTGCTCTAGGGTGGCCCTGCTCTGGCAGGGGGGTTGGACTAGATGATCTCCAGAGGTCCCTTCCAACCCTATGATTCTATGATTCTATGATTCTATGATTCTATGCAACTGAAGATGGTTGTTCCTTCCTAAAAGGGAAAGGTGAGCGGAGAGGAACATTTTATGGCTTCTGGCTTACTAGCCTTTGAGATTAATCCCTGGACTCCATCCTGGGCAGAATAACTGGTCATTTCAAACTGTATCTCAGGTGAGTATCAAGGATACAGAAGCTGTAGCCTGAATTTTTGTATTGCTCATGGGTTTTCTACTTTCTCATCCACAGTGGCTTTTATGGCAGATCAAATGTCTCCCCTGTCCTTGAACATTTACAAATGTGGATGTGGAAAGCTGTATTCATCACATATTTCTCTCTCTCTTTGAGTCTCATTTTGTTAAAATTCACATGTCTACCTATGTTTTATAGTCATTATTTATCATATTTATCAGTACATTTTAAAATCTCTTTCAGTCTGTCTACGGGAAAAATCCAGAATATATTAAATATTGTAAATCTTTGAGTTTCACCCCAAAGATCTCAGACCCTTAAGGTCAGGAGACACTGACTTTTCCATTTGTGAATACTACATTTCTAAAGCCTGACTACCTTTCACTGCTGACGGAGTGGAAATGAGTATATTCGGCATTTGTTATCCAGATACTAACTGTGTCGTCTCCCATACCAATTTTCAATGCAATAGCTTGCCTCAATGACATCCAGTATCTAGTCCTTTCTAGGAGATGAGTTTCTTATTTCTGTAACCCTGAGGCCCCAGTCAGCCGAGCAGATAAACACTGGATTTATGAGTGCGAGGGTATGTCAGAATACCACCTCTCAAACAGAAAGAAAAAAATCATCTATGAAGCTACAGAGATGTTGCTGCTTATCCAGTCTGTCCACACAAATCAACCTTTTCATAAAATACTTGCTGTGATATAAAAGTGACCTGCTTGCGTTCAATCTATGGAAGACTGTGTGTCACACAATGATCTGATTTGTGACATGAGCATGACACTAAGTGATTGTATCAACTCCTATATCCTTAATGCAGCTCAAATACCTCATGTCAGCATCCACCCTAATTTTAAAGCACTCTTAATGCATATGGCAAATATTTAGAAGCAAGTTTCTAAGTACTTTGTCCGTGCCTGTCATCTCTTAATTCCCTCATTCACTAGGAAAATACTAAAAACACATCATACGCTGATAAAGTGGTGATATGTACACTGATACTGGCCCTAATCCTCAACCCCCTGTAAGCGATGCGGCTGAGAAGCCCCATCCCAGCAGGTGGTGCGGCAGGACACGTCAGAGGGGCTGGTCTGCTGGGAGAAGTGTGAGAATCACAGAATCATAGAATTGCCAAGGTTGGAAGGGACCTTTCACATCATCTAGTCCAACCATCAACCTAACTCTGACAAAAAACCAACACTAAACTATATCTCTAAGCACTATGTCTACCTGTCTTTTAAAAACCTGCAGGGATGGTGCCTCAACCACTTCCCTGGGCAGCCTGTTCCAATGCTTGATAACCTTTTCCGTGTAAAAATTTTTCCCAATATGCAGTCTAAACCTCCCCTGGCGCAACTTGAGGCCGCTTCTTCTTGTCCTATTGCCTGTTACTTGGGAGGAGAGACCGACCCTCACCTCTCCACAACCTCCGTTCAGGTAGTTGTAGAGAGCGATAAGGTCTCCCCTCAGCCTCCTTTTCTCCAGGCTAAACAACCCCAGGTCCCTCAGCTGCTCCTCATATGACTTGTTCTCCAGACCCCTCACCAGCTTTGTTGCCCTTCTCTGGACCCGCTCTAGCCCCTCAATGTCTTTTTTGTGGTCAGGGGCCCAAAACTACACACAGTATTCGACGTGAGGCCTCACTAGTGCTGAGTACAGAGGGACAATCGCTTCCCTAGTCCTACTCACCACACTGTTCCTGATGCAGAGACCCAGGGGAGACAGAGGTGGGAAGGTAATTGGGCTGAGATGCACAAAGGTGTTGCTAAGAGCTCGGACTTTAACCTCTGTCCCCTGTCACTTGTCCTTGATCACGCTCCCAAAGGTTAATGCCCTGGCATGTTGCAGGGGTCAGTCTCTGAAATCAGCAGCTCAGAGAGATCTGTGCTGCTCACGAGCGTGTGGTCACCCATTTTGTGTGATCAGCTGATGGGCCTGTGGTAGTGTCTCCTCTTCTCATGGGTACCTACCTACAGAGGGCATCACCTAAGAATAACTTGAGTAAACCATGTGGTTTGTGCAGAGCCCTTCACGTTTAGAAATGTGATATATATATATATATAGATATATATATATATATATATGAGTTACTGTTGGCAGAACCCTTAAACACAAAGAAAAAAGAATCATCAATAAACTAAATAAAATAACTAAATGGGTTAGCAAGTAAACAACATGAGGACAATTGCGACACAGCCCATTACTCCCAGCAGACTGGCCCAATTCCCACCGTCCCCAAAGCCTCCCAGTACAGAATGAGTGATCTTGCTAATAAGGTCAAGCATAGCTTATTCTTCTAACTGCTCTGCATTTTTCAGTACTGGTATTTCTAAGCCTAGCACTGGGATGAGAACAGTCAAATAATTGTGCAGCTCCATAAAGGAAGGCAACAGCCCAGTGAGAGATTTTTCTGAGCTGATCCTCATGAGCAAACTGTCCTTAATTGAAAACCAATGGACTAAGAATTAAATGAAATCTGGATAGTGAAGTCAGCTGGTAGTTGACGGGAGATACAATCAGAGAAGCAAACAGAGGCATGGTCAATGAGTAATTTCATAAATCTATATTAATACACATATTTTCATTTTAGAGGAAAAGTGTCCATTTTCTTTCTGTTCAGCCAGCGTAGATTTGGTTAACATAAATTATGAGAATAATGAGGGCAAGAAAAGCCTGGTTTCAGATTAATTCCTCATACACTGCACCTGACCTGGACATGAGAAAATCCTAGAGAGCTGCAAAGTCTGTTATCTACTGCAGATTTGGCAGGTTTGCAGACAGGCTCTCAGAAAGTCTGTCCCATATGCCCACATACTTCACTGGTGTATGCACAGACCACTGAATTTATGCAACAGGGATTTTGCAGGTCCATCTTTTATAGAAAGGGGGGCCCTACTGACTTTAGCTGGACTCCATCAAGCCTGCAACTTTTTGTCCTTGTGTAGAAAATGAGTTTTCTCCTTAACCATCTTTCTCTACTCTGCCCATCTCGGAAAGTTTTGTTACTCATTTGGGAATAGTGCCTACTTTCTTTACTGGTAGAGATCCATCCCTTTGGAGTCTTGACTACAATCCACCTCTGGTACAATCTGGAAAACAATCAATATGTGTGGCATTTCACAGATTTGTCTGCAGAAAACAGTGAGTCAGGGCTCAGAAAAATTCTGCTTACTCTTCCTGTCACAAGGATTACTAAAAAAGGGCTGGCCAATTTTTTAATTATTTTAGGATTAAATTGGCTTTTCCAGAGAACAGTCATGTGGGTAGCAAATGCTACCTGTAGGGTGATGACAGACAAAAATGGTTTGCACATTTTGCCCATTTATGCCTCAAGATGGATTTTTCACTGCTGTTGACATTGAGTTTTGCTTCCTCACTCCTGTACTGCTGTGGCCTCTCTTTGCCCTTGCTCTAGAAATCCTGATTCATACAGATGTTCCAGCCCCCAGCTCCAACTGCAAATGCCCATTGCTTCCTCACTGAAGTGCAAAGGTACTGTTTTTATTGTATTATTTTCCATTTTCTTCCTCATTCACGACATCCTTTTACTTGATCTGTTCCTCTTTCCACTCCGTCTTTGTTCTTTCTTATTCTTACTACCTCCGATTTCAAAGCTCCTGTTCTGCTCCTTCTCTGGAGCATGCAGCCCATGCTCTCTAGACCACTGATTCTCCATTTTCCAAATCACTGCCGGAAATACATTTTCTCCTTTCCCTACCTAGTATTTAACTGCTATCTGCCTTGAAACCACACAGTATTTTAAAGAAACATTGGATTGGAATAAAAAATTACTTCCAGCCCTCACATCCAACATTAATCAGGACTATATCTCTGGTTTTAGTAAACACTATATATTTTATATACTAAAGTTTTAAAATAAGACATTAATAAGGAGGAAACACATTTTTGATGTATCAAGACAGGAAGCTCATAGCTGTAGTCCAAGGCAAAGGAATTCCCCACTTCATAAGCTCAAAGCAGCAAGTTCCCGTAGTTCTCTGACGACATGTGCTATATTTTTTAATGATTTTCATGCTCCGATCCTCTAAGGAAAACACAGGGTAGGGAAAAAGGATGATAAATATAGCTTACAGTGTCCCTCTGTTTTGAGAAATTTGGGAACACTGCATTGAAACTATCTTTTTTTTACCTGGTTATTCTGATGAAATGTATTTTATGTTGCCCTAAGAGTTTTACATAAAATATTTCAAACTTTATGTCATTTAACCTTGTGTTATTTGAGTACAAGATACTTTCTCCAGAGCAAAATTGCCCACATTTTAGACAGCCTTTGTATGTGCCCTAATTTAGAAATAGCACAAATAAATAGAGAGTAATTCTGAAAACGATACTTTATAATGGCAACTGTTTATTTGAAGAACAAAAGTCTTTGGATTCTATTCCCATTGCTGCCAGTTTAGCTAAGGACTCTAATTTCTGTGTGTGTACGTACAAGTATATACATGTATGCAGGACTGACTTACATTTTTGCTTCAAAAAGGACATTTCACCAAAAATCTTCACATATTGCCTGTCAATGATACTTGGGAGCCAAGCCACCAGGCCAAGGATCATTTCACTGTCACACAAAATGCAGAAGTGAATTAGGAAATCATAGAAAAGGCACAGAAAATGCCCAAGGCAGGCAGCAACAAGGAAAAAAAAACTCAATACGCTAGAGAAAACTCAAATGCCAAGATAGCAGCCAAAATCTCCTCAACACCAGGAAGCCTTCCTTTCCTGAGCTGCTAAAAAATTACTGTGACAGCTGTGCATGGACAAGTAGGGCCATAAAGGCTGCTCTTCGGACTCTCCTCAGGGCAATCCTGCTAACCCAGGCTGTGCACAACAGCTCATGGGGAAAGAAAAACCTTTTCAAACACTGTAACAGTGCCGCAACAGTGTGTTGCAGGAACCACTAAATAAATACTAAGTTTCTGCAGTGAAATCCTCTGTGAGCTTTGAATAAATAGTGATAGTGCTAATCTCTACATGCCCACACTTGGGACCTTACATTTGCAATATCACGTGGCCCCTCTAAATGAGTTTAAAAGGCTTTCATAGATCAAGGTCCATTAGAATTTCTCTTCTCTTTGCAGGATGAAGCAACAATGTTTCCTCACTTAAGGTTCACTTAAGCTCCTGGTATACGCAGAGTTATACTAATACCATGCTGTGCTGGCCACCTTCCATCACTGCAGCGTCCTGGGAGATGAGGTCTGGCCTGGAAAGCTGCCTGGGTGGGCAACAGAACCATTTTGGCAACAAAAGAAGAAAGCCAAGAACTCACATGTGAACTGCAGGCCTGATGCTACTAGGATCACGCAGAGGTGGTAACCCTCTGACCATGCTGCCTGGGGCTTTGCGCTCACCAGACCTTACAAATTTGTTTCTAGCAAATCTGGGATTGCGTGTCCTCAGGAAAACCCCACATGCTGCAGGATGACGAATGTTGGGGATGCAGCAAGAAGCATTCCTCTTGCAGAGATTTTCTCCTTTTTTCTGCGTCCTTGTGAGCAGATCAACCCCATACACGTGACTAATGACCTTAAAGATCTCCGGGTCCCCCTGCAGCTTTCACTCGAGTGTTTTCACTCAAGCACTTTTTTAGATACAAGAATCCCCATGCTCTGAAATGGATCCGTCTCTAGGATGAAGCGAGCCATCTGCTTAGCTGTGCACTGCAGCACCCTCAGCACGTTACAAGAGAGAGAGAGAAGCAAGCAGAACAACCACATCCAACTGGAAAAGCAAGTGGGAATGCATTTACACTGAAATTTGACCCAGGCCCTGCAGCTTACACTTCAAACTCAATAACAGCACGGGCGTGTTAAAGGTCAGAAGCATAAAACACCTTCATCTCACCTCTCTTCCAAAGATAGCACAGCTAACTGAGCTGCAGGGCCTGCCAGTCTGCCGACAGAGTGGTTAAGTACTCTCTTAGGGGAGAGTACCATTTACTGCATCATCAGCCACACTTCCTGAAATAGCCTTTTTCTCCTTGGAGGCCACTCATCTGATCACCATCTACAACTTGCGGGGACCTTTGAGAGCAGACAGGAAAACAGTAGAAACTTTCCTTTTGACATCAGCCCAGTCAGGTACATCTAGCACAGCAAGAGCCTTCCCAGAGGCTGGGGATTGGTACCCGTCAGGCACAACAAAGTTGGTAGGCATTGAGTCTTCAGTGTAGCAAAGATTGGCCCATGACCCAAGACAATAAAAGCAGGTGGCACATGTGATACAATTCAGGTAAGCCCTGGTTTTCAAAGACGTTGCCAAACTAGGAACTTTCCAGACAGCTCTGCTTGTTGTGAGATCTTAACTCCGTTGCACGTCACTGGAGCAGATATTAAAAAGGCAGCCGCTTCTCTAGCAGGTCTGCTTGCTCTGTAAAATTAGCGCTCACAGTTTTCCTCTTGCAGTTCAGCTGTAAGAGGGGTTGGGAATAGCTGTGCCTCGCACTATCTGGCTGTCGCACAAAGCAAGCAATTAGAAGAACAAGCGGCCCCATTTGCTCCCACGCTCCATTTTTAATCTCATAAACAGAGATTGAGCCTCAAAACTGAGAGAGGGAGACATTTTTTTCAAGCTTAGGAGTAGTTAGATGCACATTTGATGTGTTACCATGGAAGAATGCAGCTGAATGAGAGTCACAGACATACTTGTGAGCTCAACCCAGTAGTGCTGGTGTTAGTTATGTAGGTAATGGGCAAGTAATGATAAATATGTACTTATCCTGGAGTGCAGTTGCAATCACACCTTGATCCTGAAGGTGTAAGCATGACATAAAGACTAGGTAACAGTCCTAATGTGGACAAATAAACTGAGCAGGCTTTACTGCTGGTGGTCACTGGACGGCGTTTCTCTTCTGAGTGCCAGCAATTCAAGATTTATGGGGAGTCAGTACATTTTAGGATTCTTTTTATGTTGTTCAGTAATTCAGTTTCCAGTTACACTCCCACACTGCCTGATTAGACTCAAACTCGAGTGACCTCCTCCGCATTCATGTACAGATCTGAACACCACGTGTCACCTGGTCCACCTCTTGGAGTTCAATAATCTTTCCTAACCTTGAACTGCCTGCCGTGTACCTGGGCAGTACGATGCCAGACATGAGCCACCCTGCAGTAACTCCTTCTGTGCAGTCTTCTGTGCTGCACAATATGCAGCCTTTCAGTGTTACAGGAATGAGTGTCTTCACTTTCACGAAGGGCCAGAGGAGGTACCCTGCCAGTCGTGGCGGAGCAGCTGATGCGGAGTAACTCAAGCCCATACTGCTGTGGCACAGCATTAAGCAGTTCTGCAGGTCTCCCTGGAGCAGTAGTAACTGGGATGATGGAGCGAGGGTCTGCTTCATTAGGGTCTCAGTAAAAGCATTGTTCTTAAGCCAGATCTAGGTCACTGCTAACTCAAAAGCCTCACACCATGCTCTTTCACCTGGTGTAGATGTGCCTTCAGAATTAGGACAGCCTTGGATGCTGGTAGATAAGATAGAGGAAAAATGAGGGCTGAAAGATTCAAGAGTGTCAACTTTGCAATTCTCACTACCCGCCTGTTTAGAGAGATGTGGGTGGTTTTTTTTTCCAAATCTACCCTTTTCACACACACCAGAGGAATCAACCTCACTGCTGTTCAGTCCCGCCTGAGTAAAATGCAAGAGCTTTCCCAGAACACTGGCATTCACTTGAGAGATTATAGCTGCAGCCTGAAGATGGGCTATCAACAACTGATTTTAAGAGATTAAAAGTGTTTCTAAAACTTTGTTGGCAACATTCCTTTCCAGTGCGACCATTTTGCAAATAGGAGTACTCATTTTTAATTAAAGTGGAAAAGAAACACTGGGAATGATGATAAATGGTTTTGAGTTGGCCCATCCTGGCTCCTTTAGCCTCCATGGCTAAGCCTTTTAGTTAGCAATTTGCCATTGTCTTTATCAAAAAGAAAGAAAGAATCCAGTATGTTAAAAACAGAATTTGGAACAGTCATTTTAACTCTGAACAGCTGTTCTGTTTAACCATCTACCTCTTAATATTCTTTATCAGCAAACATTTCTGTGACAAAGACACTGCTCATATACATGCCCAAGGAATGGCTTGTCACAGAGACACTCTTGTTTGCTTGCAAAGTTCCTGTTCACTATTCTTCCTTGATTGTATACTATTCCTGGAAATTCATTGTAGTCCTGAATAACCATTCTCAACCAGGCAAATCAGCAGGCATCAAACAGCCCAGCAGGATCGACTGACCCATCACACAGCGCAGGCTGTGGAAGCAAACACATGCACAATACTCTCTGAGTGAAGTGTGTTGCTTTTGACAAACCCTTGGAAACAAAGCACCTCTTGTGCTAAAAGAAATTGTTGACTGCAATAAATTATATGGAAGAGACTAAAGGAATTTGTACCAAGGTGGCAACCTTTTGTTGCATATGATTTTACTTCCCTCTTCTCTCTTCCTTGGGTATAACTACATAAGACAATCTCCCCAGCAAAGGATTTCAGAGGCTTCTCCGCTTTTGTTTTCCCAAGCCTTTCACAAGCTCTATCTCTTGTTTTCCTTATACATGGACTAAAGGCTATGGTGCAGAGCTGTACATACGATTTGGAAATAAATAATGGATGATTGACTAAGCTGGTGACAGACTGTTGCAGCAGCAGCTGTGTATGCTGGAAGCTTGCTGCAGCTTGGGAATTCTCTTTCCAGGTGAACGGAGGCAGTGGGGGATCTCTTCTCCCATTCACAAGGGCTTGACACCATTTTCATCACAATCTGGTTTTGGCCCATTTGGAAAGGGGTGAGGCTTCTGGTTTGCCCCTATAACTGTTCATAAAGGACTTGATGAAACAATTCTCATGCGGACAACAGTCCCGTCAATGCCAATGACTGCACAAGGAGAGCTGGACGGAGGCCTTACAGCCTATACTGCTTTCCAAACTGATACCTGGTTTTGAATGTATATGGACTTCAGTCCTCATGGTGGCCTTTAAAGTTTCAATTTGTAAAAAATCTCACCCAACAGCATAAACGCTACAGTAAACTCACATCCAGCTAGAAAAATAGATCACCAGAGCCCAGGTGCCCGACCTGCATAGCTCTCCTTAGAAGCCTTTCCAGTTTCCTTATCGCACTGTCCTGAAACACAAGGAATCTGTCCTACATCTGCCTGTAAATGAATCATTCCATTGGGCAGATGCAAACCATCACAGCTAGAAGAAGGTCTGAAGGTCTCACAGATATGTGTCCAGTATCTTTCTCGATATTTACAGTTTCACCCAAGAACACATCTCCCCACTCTGAACAGGACTCCACAAAGATAATTTTCTTCAGGTAAACTGTGAGCAGGAAATTATGGTTTAGTGAGTCACAGATCCTAAAATATCCCTATGAAGCATGTGACCGCTGCATAATAATAATAGTAATAATTGAGCAATGCAAGCATACGCTTTTGGAACGTGCTAAGGAAATCTCAGTGTGGAGGAGGAGAGACAGGCACACCCAAGCAGTTTTAGACACTCATGGCACCTAGGGGCATCCAGACAGACAGGCACACCCCATCTATTACTGAGTGAGACAGATAAGCACGTTCTGCTTCTATGGACAAAAAAACCCCTCACCAGTTTGACAAAAGACAGGCACGACAGCTAATACTGACCAATACCATGACCTCATCTCATGGCATACAGATAATGACTGCAAACTGCCTTCATTTTATCTGAATGTATGGCTTATTTCACAATCCAGTGTATCTATATAACACATAAACCTACTCTTTCTGAGGCTTTCAGGTTCCTGTCAGGTTTTCCAGCTGGATTTCGTTAGAGGTGTTGACCATCTGCAAGGCTGTAGGGAGAGTCTAGTGGGTCCCAGGCAGCTGAATTCTAGATCTGGACATCACGTCATATGTTAAATGAAATGTGAGGTATCTCTCAAGTACAAATCTTGTCTGACTTGGAAAGGCAATAGCTTCTCATGTTTTCCCTCAAGCACCATGTTCCCCTTGAGAAAGAAACAAACAAAAGCAGTCCCTTGCAAGAACGGTCAATGTGGTAACCCTATGACTGACGTCGTGATGTTTCCTAAATATTTTAGTGCAGCCAACGCATTACTTAACTCCTCCCTAGGAGGAAGAAGCTGATGGGCTAAACTGACCTTTGCCAGTCATTCTGCACAAATCCTATGGCAGCTTTAAATTGGCTGGCTGAGAGATCCAGCGCTCAGCTGAGGGATACTGTTTGGTATCAACATAGAGTCTAAGTTGGCCAACAAACAGCAATAATTCAGGCACTTCTGTTACGGTCTATTTTGGGATTTACACAGTTGTGACATTCCTCTTCATATTCACCAGCAATCTGTCAGGAAGAAAGCGTGGACATTTCTGGAAGAACTTTAAAATGGAAAACTCATTTGGGTGCTAAGGCAACATTCGGGACTAAGCCACAGTATGGTATATTCAGTATAGTTTGTTACGCGAGGAGCACCCAGGTTCGTCAATATTTTGTCACCTTTTCTGACCGCATCTGCACCCAGATTGGGAATCACCACGGCCAGACTCTTCTGTAAGAAAACTTCATCATTGCATAGCTTGTTTCAGGCATCCACTGTCAGCCAGTAACCAAAGGAAGAAATCTCAAAGATTTCCTTATGGATGGATAGAGGGGGAGATGGATGGATGGATATGGATAGAGGGGGAGAGAAGGAAAAGTCACCCATGTCTCAGTGCCCCCTATACCATGTATGTCCATGGGCTCAGGCAAACTCTGAAAGAGGGAAGCAACATCAACCCCCAATGTCACTTTGCCACACCACCCTCCAAGAAACCATTCCTTTCTTCAATTGCTTCTGCAGCTGCTCAGATCTGAGGAATTAAACCTCTGTGGCAATATCGTTCCTCTGGCAAAGTCAGCGTTCCAGCACAGGAGACATACATTGTCCTTGTGCATTCTCCTGAACAGCAATCAATAATGGTATGACGAAACCTCTGAAGTTCCTTAAACTTACTTTGTGCAGTATGACTAGCAGACAGAATAAAAAATGACCCAGCAGGAATTTTTCTTCCTTAATTTTTAAGTTCCACACATCAATTCCACTCTAGCTACTGTGACTAATACCCACCACCACCCCCGCCCCCCAAGGATTTCCTGGATTCTAGATCACGCATACTTTGAGCAAGATTTGTAAGTAATTTACCTTATTCTTGGCTTGAAGTACCTGAAGACGCTGAGCATCCATTTTCATAAAGTAAGATTTTGTGAAGATGTGTCTAGTAGCACACCTGGAAATCAAAGCACTTGAAATCATGTAATCATTGCTGAATGTCTTAGCTCTAATTTCCCTCATGCAAGTATTTTCAAAATTATACTTTTATCACGAGTATGATGCTATTTGCTTCTCCTTGAGGCTCTGGCTCTTGGATTCGAGTGAGTAGATGTATGTCTGTGCCACACTGTGACCACAACCTCGGCAAGGTCCAGAAACCTAGCAGCAGCAGACTCCCGTTACCAACGCATAAAGCCCAACTTATTAGCCCTGCTAACAAGGAAGTATCCAGGCACCAGTTCTAGTGCTGCATTAATACCTTTACATGGAGCTGCGCTGCACAGCTATCCCAGTTTGCCCAGCACTGAAACACCACATGCCATCACACCAGGCTGGATGTGCCCCAAAGAGAAACTCAGATCTCCTTCTGAGACATCTCCACAATGTCCTCCTGGTTGCAGAGGGAAGCTTGAACCTATTGTACCACAGCGGCAGCTTTACCATGTAAATTTACATGGGTAATGAAAAGATGCCTCCCAAAATATTACTGAGAAAAAAAAAAAATCTCACTATATTTTCATCTATCCTCTAATTTTTAAGCATGAGATATGACCTACAAAATATCTTGCCACAACAATGCACCAAAAATACATCAAACTGCTGTAAAACACAATGCAGACGTGGTGTTTGGCCTAACAAAGCAAAGCCTGGTTGCTGAGAGGAGTTCTTCCACTGTTTGTCTGCAAGAGGAGAGCCACTCCCCACTGATACCCCCAAACCAGGCAATGTTCCAGGCATCAGTGAGCATTGACCCATTTTTCAGCAACACATGGGAAAACCTGATTCGGGAAAGTCAAAGTCCCCGAATGGCCAGTGCCAGGGCAGTTGCTGGGCCTTCGCTTTGGCTGTCCTGATGCAGAAGACAGCAGGCTAGTTTCCCTGGTGCTTGTTTGCCCGGAGATGTGGAGTACAGTCACCGAAACACCTTTGAGGGTCCATGAGCAGGTGTAGGGGGTGGGTGGCCACTGGTGGGATCTGGGAGAGGTGATGGAGAAGGGAAACTGGGGTAAGGAACGGAAAGGAGGAGAGGAAGATGGGATCCCAGCCTGCAGACAGGGGTGTGAGACCCTAAGGTGCAGGAGGGGAAGGGACTCAGCTAACTGGGGCCGGAGGGAGCCCTGTGAGAGCGTAGGGGCGGGGGGAG
>VYZM01000273.1:72362-105317 GCA_013398915.1 Dromas ardeola | reverse complement strand
GGCGACGGGCAGCGCGGAGCCCGGCGAGCTCATCGGGCGGGCGCTGGATTTCAAGAGCGAAGGGGCGCAGTGCTACAAGGACAAGAAATTCCGGGAGGCCATCGGCAAGTACCACCGCGCCTTGCTGGAGCTGAAGGCGCTGCTGCTGCTGCTGAGCCAGGAGCCGGCCGGGCAGCGCCCTCCCGCCGCCGCCGCCGCCGCCGGGCTCAGCGAGGAGCAGCGGCAGGCGGTGGAGGCCATCGAGGTTGACTGCTACAACAGCCTGGCAGGTCAGCGGGGCCGCGGGGCGGCGGGGTCCCCGTCCCCCCCCCCAGCGCCACCACCTTCGCCGCGCACACCTCCCTTCCCCTCTGCAGAACAGCGCTGCCTCGCTGCTCTTGCCCGTGTCATCCCCGTTCCTTCCCTTGTCATCCATTTTTTTACGTCTCTTCCCACGTTTGGCACGGAAGCGCCGCCGGTGCGCGGCTCGGTGCCCGCCCGCCTTGGGGAAGGGGCGCAGGGGCCCGGCCGCTCCTTGCGCTGGGGCTCGGCCGCAGCCCCCGGCACTTCCCCGGGGCTGCTCCAGCCGCCGCGGCTTAATCCCCGTGTCCTCTTCCCCCGGGAGACAGGTGACAAGGCAGCGGCGCCTACGTGGGATGCTCAGATTTAGCGGGATTGTGGCTGGCGAACTGGCCAAGACTGCATGCTGCGTCTTTCCCTCAGCCCGAGGTGTCCTTCAGTCCCTTGCCCACAGCTCCCGCACTGGTGCCTGTAATTAACAGTATTACAGAGACAGAGAGAGACTCCTTCTACCACATTTGATGGAAGGAAGGGGAAGGCTTTGGGAGCTGCTGCAATAGCTCCGAATAGTGCTAGCTATAAAAAGAATTTTTTGGCCTCTTAGCGATGGGAAGTTGAAAGCAAATATAGTACTGGCTTTTCACTAGCCGCCCATCACCACCCTGGTCAGTCGACATTTGATCAGCACTCCCTTTGCTCCCTGCCATCGGTTTGGAAGTGCCGCAGGAAGATGGAGGGGAGGGGTGGGGGCTTTAAATACTTTGTAGTCAGATTCTGAAGTCCTTACAGAGAAAGAACTCCTGTTGACTTCAAGGAGCTTTACCCAAGAGAGAACTGCAGGATCAGAGGTTATTTTTGGTGCCTAGCAGCGCATGGATTTTTTCTTTACAAGCCTGAAAGCATCTCTAAAACAAAAACTTGTGCCTAGGGACATAGAGGGAAGTGAGCATTCATATTCTGAACAAGGTGCACAAAATGGCAAGATTAATAAAGCGCTGGTGTTTTCCAGAAGGATGAGGAGTCACTCATTACCCTTTATATTCCTGGGGGTGAAAAATGGTGAAAATCAGGACCTTAGTGTATCGGCTGTCACCACCACTTGGCTTTTGGCTTTCTAGACAGAGTTCGTTAGCTTTGTTTTGCGTTGGCTGCTGCTAAAAGAGATGCAGAATAAAGCAAGTGGTTTGGAACACCAAGCCAGAATCTTCTCTTGTCTTAAATCCATGCCAATCAGTTACACTCGATATGCCTTTTGGGACTTAATGAGGGGCACAATTTAGTCCCCTTTAATCACGTTTTCAAGTACTCTTCCTCCAAAAGCCTGTTGAAATCACATAGAAGGAGAGGCAGGTTAGATTCCAGAGTTATACCATAATTGCAGAGCTGTAATTGTGCCTCTCTTCAAATTTCTGTTCACAGGTTTATTAAAATCCATTGTATTTGGCAAGGATCATTGAGATTGGCAGGGCTATACAAAGAGCTCATAATAATCTGAACAGTATAGCTTGGCGAGTTCCTGGGCTTGAAAAAGTACTCACAGGAAATATCTCTGCTAGATACAAATTAGACGTGGTAGGTAGAAGGTAAATGAAGTGGGAGGAAGGGATGGGATTTGCTTCTGTGGAGCTTTCTGCTGATTGCACAAGTTCCACTTGCTAGAAATGTGTCCACTCCTGCTGACGGAGTTGTCCTGCCTAATGGTCATTGTCTAGCTCATTTATTTACTTTTTTGGGTTTTTGCAGGGAATTTTTTTCACTGTTGGTTGTATTAGATCTTGTCAGCAGTAGCAATCAGTGTGAGAAATGTGCTCCATCTTTAACCTAGATTTGAACAGATTTTTTCCTTAATTTAACCAGTGTGAACACAGGAGGAGATGAGTATAATTAACCCCCGAGTTGCAAGCAGTGCTTTTCCTGGGATAACCTCACAGCAGGTCAAGGTGCCATTTTGCACAGCCGGTTGTCACATGCTTTCGGTAGATGGCACGCACAGAGCAGCATTTGTCTCGGAAATGCATAGCTTCATGTGTCTCTGCTGGGCTGTCTGCAAGCAATTTTAAAGAAATGCCCTGCGTGTTGGAGAGGGAAGCGAGCAGTTAAACTGGAATTGCAGTGTTGCTACTCCTAGCCCAGTCCCAGAGCTCCCATTCTAGCAGGAGGATCTGTGAGTTGCTGTCTGAAGGGAAGATGGGGGAGGGACTTTCCCCAGAACTGTCATAATAATTAGTATATCTTTCTAATAGCAACTTCAAGAGGTGTAGCAGTGGGACTTTATTTTCTAAGCGTGGTGCAGCTGAAGCCACCAGTTTCTTTACACAGTGGGCTCTAGCAGAGGCACCAGCGCATGCTCTTAGAGTTGAAATCAGTGTTACTCGATGTGGGGAGGAGAGGAGATGCAGGGATTTTTGCTTCTGAGCACTGAAAGGGTGCCTAGAGCCGTTTTTAAATAAATAAATCTGCACAGCACAGAAAGCATAACAGCAGTACATCTTAATTCGAGAGAAGGCAGTTTTTCACTTAGCTCTGATGTATACCCGTTAACATTAGCAGCTGTCATCTGAGTGTCCTTATTATCAAGTTCTTCTAGCACCTTCACTTACTCTGTAAGCTTAGCATTTAAGAAGCCCACCTTGCTTTTGCACTGTTATTTTTTCATGTGGCCACCACACATCCACCAGTCAGAGATGTTTTGCATCACAAATATAGATGCAGGCACACACAATTACTTGTTTAGATGCAGCATACCAGTCAGAGGAGAGCATCAACTAGAGATAAATATGCACTTAGCCAAATAAGCAGGTGAGAAATATACACGCAAAGGGGATTTGGGTCAATCTCATGGGTGAAGGCTGGGGTTGGTTGGTTTTGTTTTTTTTATCTGACTGATTACATGAGTAAGAACATGTGGGCAAACAATAATCTGTTGTCAGTGCCTGTATTGCCTTACAGAATGTAAATTTAGGCACAAACGTGCACACAGATTCTTGTTTAGCTCCGCTTCTTTTGGAGAGGACCTTCAACAGGCAATTCTCATACTGCAAGGTAGGGTGGCCAACTCTTGTGTTTAATCAGAGCCTCACAATATTCAGTCTGTTTTCTGAAGTTCCCTGTTGTGGAGCTGTGTGGCACCCCCATGACCTAAACTATTTAGCCTGTTTCAAAAGGTCCCAAATCTGCTGGCTTTTAAATTCTTGTGGGGTTTTTTGTGTATTCTAAATCGGCCTAGGATTTTCACCACTTGCCATTGGCAGTGCTGCTCGCATTTCTTTCACTAAGCTACTAGCTGGGCTTCAGTTTTAGCTCCACAAGTTTTGCCTTAAAGGGACTCCCCCTCACATCTGCCAAATCCAGTTCTTGCACCGACCTGCCGATACCCCTTCCTTTTACTGCAAGATTTTTTGATAGATGTCACCAGATGCAAGAGCAGCAGCATGGTCAAGGTTCCCAGAATTTGCTAGGGTAGGCAAAGAAAAAGCCTACCAAGAGCAGAGAGCCTGGCGGAATGAATGCAGGGCTGTAAGGCAAACAGTCCTTTCTTTATGACTCACTGACGGTCTCTGACCTTGAGGAAGTCACTTGACCTCTTTTTGCCTCTCTCAGCCCTATTGAAAAATAAAGAACAGGGACCGCAATCTCATCCTGATGATGCATTCAACTGAGTTTCCCCCAAGTCAGTGGTTTGTGTTCTTTGAAAAAAAGATGAATGCATGAAGAATGCCTGCGGAAAAGCAAACTGGCTAAATATCCCTCAGGTCTCAGTCTCCTTTCCACTCCTACATCTTTGATCTAGAAGAAGCTTAAATGCTTTATGTAGTGCATGCAGGTAGGGACCATTTACCTACTCCAAATGCAACCATTACTCTCATTAAATGCAATGATCATTGTATTCCAGCATTACTGCCTAAAAGTTTACTGGATCAAAAGGGCTGTGTCTGCTCTGCAGAGAGAAACAAGTCCTAGTCATTCCAAAGCAGCAAAATGCTAAGGGTAAGCATAGTTTTAAGCTATTCTGGTGAGGGAATGTTGCAGTGCGATAAGCAAACCTTTGTTGGTTTTCCTAAGCTCGCAGAAATGCTAGAGCTAATCCTGGCAGGAAAAACAGAACCAGAGCGAGAACTGGGGTCGAGGAGCGGCACTGGGGGATCTGGGTTTCTAGTCCTCCCTCTCTGCGCTAACCAGTTGTATTATCTTCACCACATCTTTTCATTCTTTGAACCTATGTTTATCCATCTGCATTTATGGTCTCTTGGGAGTACAGGAAGGCTTTGTTAATTATATGAATGTAAATTAATTGTAATGCATTTATATATCTCTTCAAGTATGTTTAGCTTAGTATAGGAGCCTCGGCAGGAGGACACACATACCTGCACAGAGTATTACAAAATGTAGCTATCCAAGACACATCTCAGCCTGGATAGTGAGGTTTGGCCTCCTACACTGGCAGAAACATGCACCGGTACCATTCATGACTATGCGAAGGTCATTGTGACAGTCCCACAAAACATGGGACTTCCAGCAGTGTAGGAACCTCCTAGGACTCTCGGGCTCCAGACCGGGCTGTGGGTGCTACTCCCAACCATCACCAGTTGCACAGACATCGGTGAGTAGTCCCACTGAGAAATCCAAGTAAAAATACTTAAAATACTTAATCCAAGTAAAAATATAACTAAACATGAGAAAAGCTGGTAAAACTTGTCTCCACTGACCACCCACTAGGACTCCTCACAAGGAGTCTCTGCTAAAATCCCATCCCAGTATATAGCTGTTAACAAGTACAGACTCTACCAGGACACATGGTGCTGTGGGTGTTAAAGCAGTCTTGGATTGTTGCTTGATGCAAAGCTTTTTTAATGTGCTGCATCAACAAAAACCCCCCTCTGTAAGGATGCCGTGCAATGGGAAAGAGAGACAGCAGCAAACAGAGCAGGATGTGGTCTGCACTTTCACTGATGGAGGTGGGAGTTTCCCGACACTCTTGGTTTAGATTTGTCTACCCAGACAGAGCGCATGGAAATATCATGCTTTACAGGTAGGTGCAATTGCAGCAGAGATAAACACAGATGACTATGTGTGGTTTTTTCAGTGATAGGCTCAAACCCTGAGGTGTATTTAAGAAAGCAGTGGGATTTGAAGCCATTGTCATGAATTACCCTTTAGAAAGACTGTATTTACCTATTCCCTTTTAATTTTGGAGGATAAAATTCTCCCTGTTCAGGGAAGAGTTTCTTGTGCATTGAGAGGATGGGATGGAAATACATCCAGATGCTGGGGGAGGCGGGAGAGAGGAAGAGAAGGGATGGCAAGCTGCCTCCAAACTTGGTTTAAGTGTTACATGTCTGACAGCATCTCTAGCTGAGGCAGGAGATGCATTTTCCTCTATATATGTCACTATTCTTCCCAAGCCTTTTCAAAACTTCAGGCTCTGGAGGAGTTTTTTTGCAACAACTTCTACCACGTGTTTATTTCCCTTTGCATAAAGAGAAGCCTATCCAGATGTCGCCTTGTCACCACCTTGTCTATACCACCATTGGGAAGGTATAGAGCCCCTTGCCAGACTGCCCCGAGAAGCTGCAGTCTTGGTGAGCTGAGGTCCATCCAGGTCTAGATACAGCTCACCGTGAGAGATGAAGCAGAAGATGTCAAAAATCAAAAAGCTTCCTCAAGAACAGGGTGGTGGTTAATTTGTTTACTTAAAGAGTACTGGTTGTTCTCCACCTTGAGAACACTGGTACGTTTTCTGAGAGTTCTGTAGTAGCACGTCTTGCCAGCTTTACTCTATCCTCTTCTGAAATGCTGTCCTGGAGTTTTCTCCAACAAAAGTCCCGCAATGAGACACAGCCTCTTACACCTCCACAGGTTTCCATCAGTGCTGTGCTGAAGATGGTTCAGCTGGTTCAATAAAATCTAGTGTCAAAACCAAAGCTTGTTCCCAGTCTATTGCTAAATACACCCATGAGCTCCATGGTTACCTCCTTTTCCGGGAGCTGGGCCACCTCTGCGTGGTTCAGCAGGTGGAGCATCCTTCTCTTCCTCCTGGTCACTTAGGCTCAGACCCAGAAATTTCTAACCCAACTCCAGACCTGTTCCTCCAGCCTTTCTCCTAGGAGTGCTGCAGCACATCCCCGGTTCCTCATTGGTGTCCTCTGAGCAATGCAACTGATGCTTCAAAAATGGAGGGTCATCAGAAATTTTCACATTAGGATTTTAGGATGAGATCTAATGCACACCTGATAAAGGAGGTTGCTGTGAGGAAATGAGTAGTAAAAGTTAACAGTATAAATGAAAGGTGAGGTCTAAATGTTGCCAGGTCCCAGTTTCTTGGCATTGTGCCATCTCACAGAAAATAACATAAAGGACTATGAAACTGAGGAAACAAAATGAAGAAAGGGCGAAAATACGAAAGCAGTTTTGAGAAAATTTACTGGCTATTTATTTTCTTCTTTGTTCTCTCGCTTCATGGATGAGAAACTGATATAGAAGGAAGACAACTGTTTATTAATCTTTTTTTCAGTTTACGCAGGCAACCACACCAGTGACTAATAGTGAGAGTTAAAAATGCTTTGAAAAAGAGTCAGTGATGTTAACTATCATTAACTAGAAAGTTGTTACTCAGTTGTTACTAGAAATCTCAGGAATCTTTGTTTGTTCCTGTACTGCATCTTGGATGGGAAACAGTAAACTTAGGACATTGATTGATGAATGCAGGTAAATCTTGTGTTGGCGTGGAGTGTTACTATTCCGTTCTCTTTAACAAAAGTTGGAGAGTCGGTGCAGTTTCTGGAAGCTTTGATGGAATTAGGAACTGCTGAAGGTAGCTTCTGCTGGGGCACTCTCACTTGTGTGAGGTTGGGAGGTGGTGGTAGGACGCTGTAGCATGCCCTGTTCTTATACACTTCCCTAGGCATTGGCAGCCATTGAAGGTGGGGCTGGAGTAGACAGTCTGTCTCAGTATAGTTATTCGAAGTTTAGGACACCGCTAGAAACAATACTAAGACGATTCATGGAAATGAATTAGGCACAGTCACGTTTTCTGTCTGTGATAACCCCTGGCAGAAGCGACAGCTGGGAGCAATGATCTTTAGCTGTCATAGCTTGATGTGCCAGAGCTCATCTGTTACTATCCATAGGCAAGAGCTAATGTCTTGATCTTTACTTCAAAATCCACTCCATTTTCCCCAGTCTCCAAAATTCTTGACACGCCATCCCCCGGAGGCTCATAGGCTGGATAGCACCATCTGCTTCTCCTTGGCTTTGTCCTGTGTACCCAGTTCTCCCACCACGTTTCTCAACTCAGGACTCGGGGCTGCTTACGCAGTCTGTGTCTTTCCCCCTTTGAGTTTCTCTACTCACTCTCCCAGTTGCAGTGCAGCCATGTCAGACTTATTGACCTCCCAGACAAGCAAAGCTTTGTCCTTTTTCAGGCTTCCCCCATCTCTGTTCTGCTGGTGAGGTCCTCTCATCCCCTTTGTTCTCATACTCTGCCCCACAGCACCTTAGTGCACCTGATTCCTTTAAGCTGATGTTGCCTGCGGTATATTAATTCAGGCTGGACCTTCTCGCCCTTTCTGGCTCTCCTCAAGGCCCATCTCTGTTGCGACATCTATAGGAAGCCAGCCGTTTGGTGCTGGTTACCTATTTACGTATAACAAGGCAGAGCACCTCTCCACAACAGTGTGTACTGTGCAAGCTTGTGACTATATTCCATATCTTTATACCCTTTGTCATTCACCTTTATAGATTACCAACTCTTCCGATCAGGATCATGAATTTTAACACATGCTTGTCCTGTGTAGCCATGATCACAACTTTACCTGTCACAGCAGCATGCCCTCATCTTTAAAGCCTTAGGCTGTGTAAGTCACCAGCCCAGAATGGTTCTGCAACAGCCCCCGACAGGAGTCGAGGTAAAAAGCAGTCTCGTGCTGTTTGCAACTCTAGCAGCTATGGATCTGTTTGCCAAAGAACCCAGAATTGCCTGACAAGTCCGGTGTCCCAAGCTCCTGACTTTACCATGCCATCTCAGTCCTATTCACCATCATAGGTACCATCAACAAGACAGGAACTGCAACTCTGCACGTGTCCCTAGGTGGAGAGAGCAACCATCCTTAGGTTGCTGCATAAGCCTTTCAGGATGCAGGACACCGATCGTTGGCTGCAAGGCTACAGCATTTTTCCTTCAGCCCCACTAAAGCAAATACTTTTCTAGCCACTGCTCAGTGTTCCCTTCTTTCTTTACTAGGAGCACTGCCCATTGCCCATTGCCCTGGTTCCAGTTTAGGGGGCTGTCATGTAGATTGTTCTGCATCGGTGGCAGCAGCAACTCCTTTCATACCGGAGTGGCAGGCAGCAAAACTCTGCTAATCTAACTGTTGATCTAGTTGCCTGGGAGCTGCTGGAAAGGAGCAGCTGGGTCAGCCAGCAAAGAGCCACCAAACTACTGTTCCTCAAATTTTGATTCCAAAGCCCCTGTGGTGCTCTGATTACAACTGTCAGTTTTCATGCCTCTGGTGTTACTCTGCCCTGGCCACATCAGGGACATCTAAACAGCTCATTTCCTACCTGAGGAAACTCAAGTGAGGTATCTACCTTTCTATAAGTCACATTTTTTAAAGCAAGAGGTTTCAGGGCCCTCTTGGTAGAACCTAATCAGGCAGTGGTGGAAGTTTGCTACCCATCTGTTGTGTGTCTGTAAGGCTTAGCCTAACATGCAAAGACTGATTTCAGATCAGCCAAGTTGGATGCTGCTTATCTTAGCTCTTTTCCAACTTGAAAGACTTAGCTCTTGACTCCAGGCAGCAGAGCCGTTTACTGCTATCTGAAGCAAGTGGAGGGGAGAATACAAAACAAGCAGTGGGGTATCTTTGTCCTGCACATTCCCCATTATAGTGCGTGGGAAAGGAAATTTACTCCTGGAAGCAAATTAAAAGCAGAGGAAGTGTCTGGGACTTGAAAATTTATGTCAGACCTTTAGTGCTTCCTTTGGCTATTCCTGGGCTGATGTGACTAACAAACATCTACCTCCGGTGTGCTGCGCTATCCCTACAGTCACCATCTAATCCACAAATTCACCCTGACATGGAAAGCATCTTTATGATATGAAGAATGATCTTTCAACTCACTGCAGGGAAGAAGCTGTGAGAATTCACATTCCTCTGCTCCACGCCTGCTCCCAGAGAGGAAGAGGGCAGAAAGATTTATGTTTCATCCACTCTTCCAGGGAATAAATGGGCTTCATGGCTCCATGGAATGGCTTGTAGCCTCCCCCAAACAGGAGCTGCCCCGGGGAGGTCATCACCCCACCCAGTTGACCTTACAGAAGCAGAATGATGAGGGAAGGAGTCTGTTACGATGCTCTGGAAAACCATCATAAGTCAGCCCTAGCCATTGCTGTGCAAAGGCACCTTTTTTCTTGCCCGGTGCTTCAAAAAGATTCAAATCAGAATCTCTGCCCCATGTCTGTATCAGTGATTCTCTCATCAAACAGTGTGGTGCAAAGTTAAGCCTCAACCCCTTCAGTCACCATATTTTTTTAATACTAGCATAATTCAAATCCTAAATTATCCTCTTAAATGCTTTGCAGTGATTAATTGCTTAAGACACAGTGGTGTGTTCAAGCTGCAAGGAAACCAGAGCAGCATAAGATCCTCACCTATATGGAACTACAAAGAAAATTTATTCATTTTCCTTTATACATTCTCTAACTACTGTGATGGAGCTCAAACTGAGGCAGCTCAGGAGCTTTGCTCATGGGGTGTGGGGGGGCGTAAATTAAATTAATAGATTAATACAAAATAATTTTTAAAACCCAGGGCTGATTATCTTGGAGTACAGTGCCAGAAGGTATCATGGAGTTAAAGAACCTAATAAGGTTAGAAAATAAAGCTTAGACACATAACTAATCAGAACATTCAGTACTGCATTAGAGAGGATAAAAACTGTAAAGCAAATATTACATTTTCATGCTTGAGAACCACTGCTAACTGGTTTGGATTTATGAATAAACTTCACTGAGATTTTAATTTCCCTGTCTGCAGCCACGTCACGTAAATGACTCAGTCATCCTGTGATCAGCTAGCATATTCACATCCTTTTCCTCTTTGGCTGTTTCCAGATCATGAGCTCACAAATTCTACCAGAAATTCCTATTAGTCCCAAAGAGCATGATCTTAAATTTTGTATTATCGACTCCCATTCCAAAAAAATTTAGTGCGGTCCATCAGGTCATTATGTGACATTGTCATCCTCATCCCTTTTAGCAGTACCTTCCAACTTCACACTGTCAGTACAGCACTTTTACATCGGGGCACAAAAACAATAAACGAGCTCAATTCTGAAATTAATTCCTGACATATTCTACTAGTGATCTCTATTTACAGACCAATGTGCTCATCAGCAGAACCCATTTCAGCTTCTTTAGCCACCACATAATTCTTATACTGTGTGTCTTCATCTTCCCTAGCTTAACCGAAAAGGCACAGTCAAGACAGAGAATTGTATTACTGGCCCGATCCAGTACAATGATTTGGGTGTTCCTGGTGCCTGAAAACAAGCTTCCTACTTGGGGTGGAAGTTGCCTTCCTCGTGCTCCAAATCAGACACACACTCCTGCCTCGTTCCTCCACTGCCAGCAATGCATTGCACAGAGGTGGTCTATGAAGGGTTTGGGAATGATTTGAGGTCTTCACCTGAAGCGCTTTGCCACAGTTTATATTAAAGAGAAGGCATCTTATTAGAGGGCTGATTAATATGCTTCTGCATAGTTCAAACCTTGACTTTCTGAAGCAAATAATGTCCTCTGGTCTTTAGTTTATTAATTTTCAGCCTGATTTCCAAAGGAAATGAGTCATAATCAAGTATGTGTTCTGTGGTCTGTCTGTCAGTCCTCTCTTAATAACTCTAAAACCTATTGGCCAGCTAGAATTGATGGATGGACAGGTGTCTCAATGGTACTAAGTTTATACAGTATAAATGGAGAGCAGGGAAGAGGCAAGGACACTAGAGGCCAAACTACACGAAAGGGTGACACTTAAGCTTACTTTACATCAAAGCTATCAAAGCACACCCAGGTGACACAGCCTGACACAGCCAGGGTTAGTTGGCTCTGTTGCTGAGAAACCACTCTTCTGTGTAAGTTTTAGTGCATTTTAAGGAAAATAAGGTTTCAAGAGCTTTGTTTTATACCTGCCTCTCTGCAGTTAGTTAGAAAACAGCTGACTCGGGCACCCTCTGCCTCTCTGATTCTGTCAGTTGTTCTCCTCTCCATCCCTCCCACAGAGGCCATAAAGGTTTCTCTCTGTTTCAAAACATCATTAAAATGGGAAGGCTTTGGGCTACACTGGACCTGGATAAAACACGTGCATGGGTTGTTATTTTAATGAAGGAAACGTTCCTCACCGTTTGACCTCTCCGTCTTGCCAGATGAGTCTTTTCAGCTAGGAAGAGTTCAAGGAAAAACCAAAAGCATTTCAGTCCCTATCAATTATACATGGCATGAATACACAAGGAGGTGGCCCCAGAGCCAGCCTGCTCTCCACCCCTTAGCAGGCTCTGCAATTGTCAGCTCTTTCACGTGTCCTGGGAGGTGAACTGTGAGCCACCACAGGGCACAGCACACAGATGTTAGGCAGCCACGTCATCCTGCCCTGTTTGTGGTACAGGATAAAGTGCTTGCTTTCATCCCAAATAGAACATGCTGCAGTAAGCCAGGCTTGAGGCAATTGTGGCATGCACAACTGTCAGTGACTTCATTTGAGAGCCTTCAAGCTGTTCCAGCTGCATTTCACAGTACTGCTGTCAGTTGTTTGAACCATTATGAGCAAAGGATGCTTTACCCTTCAGTAGAGAAGGCAGCTTGAAATCCATCATGTCCTCCAAAGCATCTCCCTACTTACAGGAATCCCCTCCTTGTCTCAGATGGGTTTAAAAAAACACCATCATTCCATTAAGACCTTAATTCCACTGTGCAGAATTAGCAGTATACTCTGGTAAGAATCATAAAATATTTGATAGCACTTGTTAGAGCTGGGCTGCTGTTGAACTCCGGGCACTTACTAGATGGTTGTCACCATCTGATGTTGCTAATCCCTGATAAAATTCTACGTACTTTTCCCTTGTGAAAACAACTCAAGAGACCAGATTCCTCCAGCGGGTGTCAATAGCAACAGGAGGCCAGAGGAGGAAAGGGTACAATGTAGAAAAGGTGCCACAGTGAGAGAGTAAAGCAACACAAGGTGAACAAAAGCAAACAGCTAGGAAGGGGCGGTGGAATACATAGCAACTGGAACGGTAGATCTGAAGGCCAAACCTACCTAAAGTCATATTGACTGTACTAGACTGTACTAGATGAGTACTGATTTTAAAAGATAAAGGCAGGTCAAAGATTATTAGATAAATACAAATACTACTAGATAAATATAAAGTCAGAGAGGAGAAAACCTCCCAGGAATTTAACCTGGCAGATCAACAATAACAGCCTTGGCAAGAACAAAGAGAAGGGACTTCCATCTCCTCTAACGTGGCCGCAGGAAGGGCTAGTATTTATGGATATTATAGAACCGAAATATTCTAGTAGTTAAAAGCTGAGTGAAGCTCTTACTCTACCAGTGCTTTGCTAGGATTTTGCTCCTACCTCTTCTGGATGGAAAAATCAAAGGCATGGAGATTAGAAGATTCAATATAAAGATCATCTCCACCTTAAGCTCTTTATTTAGGTAAAATAAAGACTTGCTGGTACACAGCTGGAGGCAGATTTTGGCTTCTGAAAACAATTCTTGTTTGCTTGACATCTAGGTTTTAATTACTTCTTTAATATTACCAAAGCTAAGAATTTTCAGTAAGCCTCTGGCTTTGATTTGAAGGGCCACTAGCTACAGGAACTGGTAGGACAAAATACTCTTTCAAAACAGAAGCTATGAGGATCAGATGAAAAGTTTGCTGAAATTCCTTGCTTTTCAAAGCTTTGGTCCTTTGAAAGAAAACTGCAGTATTATTTCACTGTGATTTGTGACAAAAAAGAAACATAAACCACCACAAACTTGCCTTAAAGTAGCTTAAGAATCATTTAGAAATAATGAACACTTCTAAAGAACTACGCTCTTGAAAATTAGAGGAGTCTGAAATATGGGAACATAAACAGACACAGCAAAAGCAGAAATCATTTATGCCTGCTCTTACTTAAGTGCTTACATACTCACATATCTGGCTAGGATGGTGCTCTGGCATCCTCCGACAAGACCTGATAGGAATTAGCACTAAACAGCAGCTGTCAAGGAGAACTGAGGACCGTTCATGCTCTGTTAACAGGATGATCAATAATGGGACTGCAGAGCTGAACAGCAATTCAAGAGTCTTCTGTCCATACCCATGTGTGGTACAAGGGCATAGATAAGACATATCCCAGGTAACGTTTCCTTAGGCTGTTCTTAAACTCTTCCAAAGCTAGGATCCTTCACAACTTCCCCAAGCAGTCTCTTTCAACGCTTCACTCTCTTCACTGCTAGAAAGTTCTTCCTAGCTGAAATGTAAGCCCTCTTCTTACTTCCCAAGTACAAGAAGAAGAGATTGTATCCTGGTTATGCCCTTCTTTGCGTTACAGGTGTTTTGTGGTGTTTTTTTCTTTTTACATATATGAACACTGTTAGCCTATCTTCCATCATGGTCTTCTCGAGGGCTTATATTCTGTCTTCTCTGGACCACTTGTTATTGTCAGGGTCCTCCTGTGGATTACATCCACATTTTCTTTCAAGATTGGCATCCAAAACGAGACACAGTACTTTCATGTCTTGCAAACTGCTTCTTTTCATACATGCTGCTGTGTGTTTTTCTTCATTAACAGTATAACCTTGTTGACTTTACCTGGTCACTTCACTTCCCAGAGCTTTTTCAGCAGAATTGCTCTCCAACCAACTGTTCCCCTACTGTACTTACACAGTGGGGTTTTTTCCCTGCCTATTTGTAGGACCTTTCACTTGCCCCTGTCAAATTGCATCCTATTTTTATCAGGACACCACCAGTTTGTGGAGATCCTTTGGAATTCTGCCCCTGTCTTCCAACATACACCACCTCCTCCCATCTTGGTGTTATCTGTAAGTTGATGAGGCAGTCTGTCATTTAGGTCTTTATTGACAATACCAAGTACTATGAGGCCTAGGACAGATCAGTGCAGAACCCTACTTAGTATTGTCTTTCCCTTTGTTAACAGAGTTAAGTCTATTCATTCAGACTGTTCTCCTTCAATTTGCTTAAGAAAATGTCACTAGAATTTGTCGTTTGACTGGTGTAAAAGCCAAGATATGTAACATCTACTGTTTCTCCTTTATCTTCAAGATTGATCACTCTATCACAGACTGAAGTCATACCGATTTGTTCTGACAGCTCACATTAGCCATTACTTACCTCCTTGTTATCAGCCCAGAGCACTCCAAGGGATGGCAATAGGCAGAGTCCTAGAGTGGGCTGCCAGCCACACGAAGCCTGACACGCAGGCTCACCAGCTCCTTTGAGAATGGCTAGATGCCTCTTAACGTGCGTGATGGTGGAAGCATCAGCATACTTCAGTCACTACTACTGTCTGTCTCTCCTAAACAAGCTAATTGGAATGGTGAAGTCAGGGTCTTTCTTCTGGAAGAAGTATGAAGGATGCAAGAGCAGCAGAGAACTGAAGGAGACCATGCTGTATGTACTGAGAGGAAGGCATGGCCAAGAAGGCAGGGTGGGAAGAAGGGGAAGGCAGCTTGGAAGAGGTGGCTGTCTTTGTGCTCTCCAAACATTTGTGGATCCACACCTCATTTAGCATTAAACCCTCCCTACAGAGAGAGACAACCTGTCATACAGTTTGGATTTTAATTTTCCACACGTTTCCCTGCAAGCAGAAACATACGGGCATATTTAGGCCTTTTTGGTACCTGGAGGGGAATAAATGAGAGCCACTGGCTGGAAAGTTATACTGTCATTCTGATATTCCCTTTTCATCCCATTAAGGTTGTCCAGGAACTAGGACTCAGCTGATCAGATTATTGCCAGACATTATCAAGCTGCCTATAATTAGCTTTTTATTGGTGAGAAGCCAGAAAATCCTCTTTGTTTGCAAGCTTGGACTATAGAGAAAGAAGAGAAATATTTCATGGAAGAGATTGTTTGGAAACTGCAGATCCTAATTAGTGTCTCAGCCTTGTAGTGAAACTGCATGCGGCATTTCTCTGAAAAAAAAGATGCTTTAAACATCTTTTGAGGAAGGCGGGTTGCATTCTCGAAGGGCACAGCACATGTGGAGCTCAGTGGATGCTCTATGGATGCTTTACCACCTCTGCTTTTTTCCCTTGGTGTAGGCTTCTTACATTCCTGCATGCTATATGGCTCCTTTTAGTGCCAATCTGGATTGAAAATTTAACACAGGCTTAACATAGGTTAAAAATTGGGCTGTGCCATCCACATGTAACCAGACCCAGTCTGGACACTCAGGATCAATAACTTCAACTTCAGAGAAATTTGGATAAAAGCATTCCGGTAGACCAGAGCTTTTTATGCTGCATGTTAAAATTACAATAGTTTAAGTGCAAGGTGAATTTTATTCTAAGACGACCCTTTACATTTTCATTATCCCCTTATGAAACATTTTACCTGATTCATATTCCATGTTAATTACAATTTAAATTACTAACATAAGGCTGAAATTTTCAATGTCATGTAGTAACGGTATTCCCTTTAATTCCTCCAGTGGACACCATAAGCTCCATGTGCTTGCTGTAAACACCATTTACACAGATTGCAGCATGCAGACATTAGCAATACATTCATTAGTGGCGTGGTTACAAGATCCCTGTCTATTCCAAGACAAACATTTTTCCTTTTTTTTTTTTTTTTGTTACATCCCAATATTTTTTCTTCCCAAACACTTAAATCAAACCAGAACTTATCACTGTCATGTTTTCTCTTGTTGGAGGACAAGCGTCACCATGAAGGCTGCCAAGTCTCTGAAGTAACAGAAGTATGAGACTCTCCTAGTCTGCCCTATTATTTCGAGTCTTAAAGAGATATAAGAACAAAGCCTGTTCAATGATATATAAAGGTCTTAATTAAAAGTCTGAATAAAACCATGAAGCAGTTATATCAAAGCATCAATGGTGTGTTTTCCAAAATAGAACCAGAGCAAGAATATGCACCATCTTCCTGCAATTTAAACAGATATCAAGTGAGCTGCTGGCCGCAATCGCATAATCACAGAATGGTAGGGGTTGGAAGGGACTCTAGAGAACATCTAATCCAACCCCTCTGCCAAAGCAGGTTCACCTATTGCAGGTTGCACAGGATCGTGTCCAGGCAGGTTTTGAATATCTCCAGAGAAGGACCCTCCACAGCCTCTCTGGGCAGCCTGTTCCAGTGCTCTGCCACCTTGTAAATAAGTTTTTCCTCCTGTTCAGATATAACTTCCTGTGTCCAGTTTGTGCCCATTGCCCTTTGTCCTGTCGCTGGGCACCACTGAAAAGAGTCTGGGCCCATCCTCTTGCCACCCGCCCTTTAGAAATTTATAAGGATTGATGAGATCCCCTCTCAGCCTTCTCTTACTCAGCCTAAACAGACCCAGGCCTTTCCTCATAAGAAAGGTGCTCCAGTCCCTTGATCATCTTTGTAGCCCTCCGCTGGACTGTCTCCAGTAGTTCCCTGTCTTTCTTGGACTGAGGAGCACAGAACTGGACACAGTACTCCAGATGTGGCCTCAACAGGGCAGAGTAGAGGGGTAGGATGATCTCCCTCAACTTGCTGCCCACCCTTTTTTCAGTGACCCCAGTGTACTTAGGGTGAGACCATATCAGAAAGCAAAGTATTTTGCAGAGTTTAATTGTGTTCCAGAGTTTAATTTATTTCTGGGAATGACACTGTCAGTTTGTGATATATACATTGAGTTTGTAGTGGTTGGAGTACCTAGCAGTTACTAAGGAGTAATAATCTGCATAGGCTGTTAAACTCCAATGGTAGAGTCAAGAATAAGTACAGCAAAGAGGGAATATCCACTTCAGGTTTAAGCAGTAACGGGTTTAGTTACTTCTCTCTGCTTTGCAACTTGACTTACTATTAGCTCTTGCAGAGGACGCCTGCTTAACGAGCACAAGCTGGAACATAGGAAGTTACAATCAAATATGAGAAAAAACTTCTTTACGGTGACGGTGACAGAGCACTGGAACAGGCTGCCCAGGGAGGGTGTGGAGTCCCCTTCTCTGGAGACTTTCAAGACCTGTCTGGATGCAGTCCTGAGTAATGTGCTCTAGGCAATCCTGCTTTAGCAGGGGAGTTGGACTAGATGATCTCTGGAGGTCCCTTCCAACTCTGAAATTCCGTGATTCCGTGATTTGCAAGGGCTAGCTTTAACTATTGCAGGTTAGTATCCCTTGGTGATTATACTCAGCAGCGAAAAAGATGATTCAGAGCAGGAATGTGGTTGTGGTTAAGTGATCTGCTCGAGGAGCTGCTCTCATACACACCGAGGTAGACTAGTTTCCTCTGCTTGGATTTCACTGCTGTTAAGTGCTTGTCTTGGTCCTCAGGCTAGCTGCACTGCGTCTCTATGCCTTTAGCACCTTGTCCCAGACTCTTAACTCCACTTCTCCCCCCAGAATTTTCCTCCTCAGTAGACCTCAACTCCCTACTCATACACCCCTTTCACCACCCCAGCAGTTCTGTGCCTCTGTCCCCATGTGTGTTTCAGTCCCAGTCTTCTCCCCTTGCAAACATCTGTCTCCCTGTCCTTCTCTCAGAACTAAGACAACTTGGTTTCCACTTTCTGCTCTTCTTTCTTCCTGTGACCAGTAAGCTAGTAAGAGAATTTTCTTGCTCTCTAAGTTTACAGATCCCTGCTTTTTCCTATATCGGATTGTGCCCAGGGTGGACCAAATATTCAATGGATTTGAGTACCAAATTCTAAGGCATCTCTGCTGATTACTATATGCAGTACTATAGTGGTTTTATTTTCAGAAGGTTATCAGTCGGCCAGCTATAGATTACGCTGGGAATAACAGAAGGCACCTGCTTGACACAAATGATATGTGCCAGATTTCAGTTTGCGAAGCCAAACGATGAGAGGACATGAGACAAATCCGAAGAGACAGCCACCAAGGATATTTAACAAGGGAAAAATAAGATATGTTTCCCTAGCCTGTTTTTCAAAAATACCTGAACAGTCTCGGCTGACATTTTCAAAACGCATACATCAAAGGCAGACATTGCACATGGAATATTTTAGTCCAAAAACTTAAAAGACTCAACTCAACAAAGGTATAAGCAGATGACTCTCTCCTACAGTGGAAGGCACAAGGCAACCTTAAAAATAGGCAGTGCTACCAGGTTACCTGCGTGACAGCGAACTGCAAACAAGACACGAGTTTGTGAAATACAAACTTGCAACCCAAGGTATTCCTGTAGGACAAGGGCATTTTTGTCTCCCACAACAACAGCAAATGGAATTCCTGTTACGACTAACACAACGTGCCAAGCCCAAGGAACATGCCACAGGGTAGGGTTATGCTAACGTTGTTTGCACAGTAATTTGGCTCACTCTGTAACACGGATAGGTCTTGAGCCTTGCCTACAGTGGGAATTTAGCCACTGGTATAAACTGTGTCTGGAGGATTGTTCTGGCATGCAGATTTACCCTTTGGTGAAAATTGCCAGGTAGGCAAGGCTCTTGATATTGTTGTTCAAAATCTCCACGTTAAAACCCGTACATCCGACTTCCAGACTTAGTTCTTCGCTCAGCCAAAATTAGAAGCCAAAAGTTCGGGCCAAACAGCTATTTGCATAACCTGCAGAGTTATGCACACAGAAGGGGTTTCTCTGGTAGGATGTTAACTGATGATACTTCCAGTTGAACTTCATTTTGAGGGCTCAGAGAACAGTTGTACAAGTGAGGAAAGCTGGAAAATAAGGGTTTTTTTAGTAAGAGACTCCAGGCACTTCTTTATGCAGAGAAGATGAAGGAGTGACTTGATCAGAGTCTCAGAGTAACAATGCAATAAGGAAACACAAGCTTTTCAGGGTAGAAGAGGTGTGGCTAGTAATCGCACCAGTGACTAGTAATTGCAGCTAAACAAAATATCAGTATAGAAATATAGTGACGTTTCTTAAACAATGCAGGTGATTAACCTTTGGGAGAAAAGGACTGTCACGGATCCTTTCTCACTGGCACATGTCAAGCCTAGATATCTTCCTGAAAGATACTCCGGAATTCAAAACTAATTCAGGGAGTTCAAAATTAATCCAAACCCCTCAACTGCCAGGATTTTAGTTACAACTTCCCACCATTGCTAAACACAGCTACTGGTAAAGGTTAAAGTTGTAGCCGTATTTTGGCTCTACAGGTGCTTTAATCTTTTTTTTTTTTTGCCTAACCTTGTGCTGAGCAGGGCCACACAAATTAGCTCTAACAGTACAGTTATCTACTGGTACCAGACCTGTGCTGCACCTCTCAGATTGTTGCAACTCATGGAACTGCCTGGCATAGATTGAGTCCACAAATCAAAACTTAGAAATCTAGGCTTAACACTCCTTTTCTGAGGAAATGCACCCAAACTTCTTATTTGCTTGCTTAAACACCAACAGTCAGTTGGGAAGCGTGATGGGAGGGCCCCTCCATTGGAGCTAATAGCATTAAGCTTTTCCCCTTCGCCATAGCACATTTCACCCAGTAGTTTTACCCAGGCTTATTTTATAGCATATGGGGACTCTTCATCACCATGTGACATACTAGGTTTTAAAAATTAGGAGTTACTTATGGCTTAGGCTGACACAAAAAATCAGCTGCCAAATTGAGAATGATAACCAAGTATGATGGATAACCGTTGCATGCTGCAGGGGAAGCGGGGCTCCCAGCATTCTGAGCTGGAGAGATGTAGCCACTGGATGCTGTATTAAAATGACAGGGAGACCTGCAGGGAATGAGTGACTATAGGCTTGCATCTGCAAGTAAAGGGCTTCAAATCACCAAAGAGCTACTAGAGATGGTGCTGTGCAGGACGAAGCCCATTCAGTTTCAAGAAAACAGGAGGAGGAGCTGGATAAACCTCTTGATTCAGTCTCTCTGACTGAGCTCTGTTCCTCAGAAGGATTCACTGGGGGCCTATTATGAACCGAGAAGGAGGGTGATGAGGTGTTTGATGTGGTAAACAAACACTCTCAGCCAGAGATGCACATGCCTGTTTAGGAAAGCAACACGTTTTCAAAACAATTCTCCCCTGACTGAACTAGGTAGGAAGTACAAGGATTCCATGTCTCTTCCATTTCTGAAAGCTGAATTACTAACAGACTCATATTTGCATTGGCTCACAGTCCATTAAGATCACTTCAGTCCACCAAGAACAGAAAGCACGCACCTCTAAATATTTATAAGGGAGATACTCCCTCCAGGTTCATTTCCATCAGCCGTTTCCAACGCTGGCTCTCCAAATGGCCAACTCTTCCAGCAGAACTGTTTCCTGCACATCCATCTGCTCGCTTTGTTCAGATAAACACGCGTCTCTCCTGCGAGCCATGTGGTACTGACTTCTCTCTGCCACGTGCGCGGCTAGTGGGGATGCCCTGCAGAAGCTTTACCGGGGGGTGTGAGTCACAGAAAGAACCCAGCTGGATATCTGGAAGCCCATTTGGGTTTATGAATTAGCAGGATGTGGGAGACTTTTTCTTTTCTTTTAAACCAGCCCACGAAGCAAGTCCAATATGGAATTACTGGGTTAATATACATGAATAGGCTGTCTGTCATTTTTCACAGAGTCCTTTCTATGGCTCTAACTGGAAATACTGAGTAGTAAATGAACAGAGAGACTGAGCCCCCCCTGCTAGTGGCTCTGAAAGGCAGTTTCACAGAACATGAAAGGCTGGATCAGATTGGCAGCCTGCAGAAAGCTATGGCCACAGCTGTACATGCTACTGGTCAGCAAATAAACAAAGCAATCCTGTTTCCAGGGCTGTGAAGCCAACAGTAAATTTACACTGCCATCTTTTTAATAGCTTTGAAAAATAAAGGAAAACAAGGCACAGTCATTTCAAGCTCCATTTGAAACAGAGTGAGAAAAATCAATGTTTGACAAATAGGAAGGGACAAATCCTAGATAAGGAAATACTGCTAAGCTTTTAGAAACATACCTGCTTTTTAACTGGCAATCAAATAGCGAGTGACCCGATGCCTTTGAAATACCTGTGCACTTTAATGGCAGGAGATGTTAAAATATATATTGAGAGACCATCACTAAAGCAAATAGGACAAAGCTCTCATTAGTAATTTCTGCGTTGCTCAACCAAACATACCAGCAGTGGGGCTAGTTTTGCAGTCCTTGCTCAACACATCTGTACCACCAATGCTCTACTGGTAAAAGCCTGTTTATGATTGTTTCCAGTTAGCTATTTAAGCTTGAAACATGTACTCGGGTTAGGAACATATTCTGTCCATGTTAAGTGATCATAGACTCAGACTGATTTAGGATGGAAGGAATCTCTGGTGCTCATCTAGCCAACCTCCTGCTCATGAAATGTGAAGTGAGCTCCAGAGAGGGTGCAGGGCTTACTTTAGGGGGCAAGGGGATCAAGAACTGTATCATATTCCTGACCCAGCATTGTATCATCTCAGCTGCAGGCTGCAGTTACCATGCAAAAAATGAGGTCTGGCTGCTCATTGGTGACACCTGAACTGTGACAACTTGGATTTCCAGGAGCAGTGAGTCTCCTCCCTGCCAGAGACACACTGAGTAACACCACCTGCCATGGGAAATTTCTCTCTGTGCCCTGGCACTTGACATTGCCAGCCTCTGAACCGATCCTTGCAGCGGCATCCTGCCCTCCTTCCCCCTTCCACAGATCTGTCATTCCCAGAGTTGCCTTGGGTTGCAGCACCAGGTGGCCTTGTGGACAGCACAACCTTCTTCATTGCCCCAAAGACTGTGACTGCACCATGTCCTATTCTTGCCAGTATTCCTCAAACATTTCTTAATCCCCAATACGCCTAATGAAGTTTAGCCCACCAGAGTAAGCACTACAGTGAGCCACAAACAGGGCTGTAAAGTATGTCTCAAGGATTTCCCTCTTTCCTCCTTATTTCACTCCTAGTTGTGGGTATTATTTGTAAATCTAACAGCCTTGGATTAAGCCAAATACAAAATTTGATCCAATGGAGTCCTTTTTTCCCTTGTCAGGTGACTATTCGTTTGACTGCCTTTTTGTACTTGCCTGAGCTTCAGCCCTCAGCCTGAGCAGTTTTTTGTAGTTTACTACAAATGAAGCCAGTCACTGCCACGAGACCGTACGGCGTTCCCACTCTGCGGAGGGATGTTTATATTCTTGCTGTCTCCCCCCAGCCCCCCGGAGCAAACACAATCCCTTCACTTCGCAATGCCAAAAATAGTAGCGCTGATATTTAAAATGCGAACAATCGGGGTTGGCAAACAATCTGTATGACTGCACCCTCTCTGAATCATGGGTCTGAGTCATTTCCCTCACCTAAGCTGCTCTCTTCCCTCATGCAGATTGCAGGAGCAGTGAGAAATACGGCGCTAATGTTTTCCTGTCTGTCTGTCTGTCTGTCTGTCTCCCCCCCATCCCCGTGCCCTGCAGCCTGCCTGCTCCAGGCCGAGCTGGTGAATTATGAGCGAGTCAAGGAGTACTGCCTCAAAGTGCTTCAGAAAGAAGGCGAGAACTTCAAGGCGCTCTATCGATCGGGAGTGGCGTTTTACCACCTGGGTGACTTCAACAAGGCCCTCTACTACCTGAAAGAGGCAAGATCCCGCCAGCCGACAGGTATGGGGGGGAGCGGGGATGTGGCTTTGCACTGAGCACTTCTGCTTTTCTTTTCAGGAGACAGTCTGTCCCTGACTTGATTGGCTTGATTTCCACAGGGATGAGCATGACTCACTGTATCCTTAGCTGTACTCCCCTTCAAGCACGCTCTCCTAGTGCAGCAAGGCTGCAGTGCCCAAAGATTAACCACTGCTGAGGCTGCACCACAACCTGGAAGACGACAGCATCGCTGGAATGCCGTCTGTGTGGAGGGGATCCTGCCTCTCTTTCCCTTCCTAGTTTATTTTTGAAGAAGAAACCAGGAATGGGAAGAGTGTATCCCAACTGTTACGTTTTCTGACTCTGAGAAGAAGATTTTTCCCCTTAGCAAAGTCAGGACACTATTGGTGATCCCCAATAGCCATACTTTCCACTATCCCAGTAAAGGGTTAATATTTAAGTTTGGCCAAAGAGACAGACATTTACTCACAAAACATTCATCAAGGATGCTTCAACTTTTGCCATGAAATCGGCCAAGTATCTGTCATGCATGTGTCAAAACCCAACAATTAATTTTGGGACAGCAAAGAAGTTATATATTCAAACAACTTAGCCTCGCCAGAGGAACAACCTTTATGCTGACCTACCCAACCTCAGAAGACAGGTAGAAGGCCACAATGCAGAGATGGCACTTTTATTTTCCAAAGAACTGCCTAATAGAGAGATAAAACCACACTATAGTTTAAACCATTTCTGTTAAAAGAAAGGAATTTTGTAATACTCAAAGAAAACTGAAGGATAACGAGAGAGCAGAATGGAAGCCATGTGCAAAGAAAACCCCGCAGAGCAGCTCTTCCAGATGAACCTGAGAGGGAAGAGAGAGAACTGGGCATGAAAGAGGAGTGAGCCTGGGCCCTGGCAGAGCACGGTGGAGCTCATGTTTGTTGAACCAGAGGAGGCAGGGGAGGCTGAGCTGGCCATGCTTGGTGTCCTACAAGCACTGGCCCTGCAGGGCTCCTGCGGTGGCTGTGCCCCAGAGGAACACCAGGGAGGGTGCTCTTAGGAGTGTGCTGGCTTCTCCTTCCCCTTCCGCCTCCCATAAGGGTGCCTGGTCCCATCTGCTGCTCTTGGCCATGGGCTCCGGGCAGTCTGACAGCACAGCTGTGCACCCCACACTCCCTGAGCAAATGTGCTTAAAAGCCCAGTTTAGCCTATTTTAGTTTACAGCGTGCCCTTCTGCTTTCAGCCCTTGCCAGAACCAGGAAATGGAGAAGCCTATGCAAGAGCAAAAATAGTCAGTGGAAAATAAGAAGTTATCCTAACCTTGAGGTTCTGACTAGGCTCAAATGTGAAAAGTCCTTTTACCTGAACCACTTTGCTTCCATTTTTCAAATATGTATTTCTGTGCTCCCCCTCCCCGCCGTGATACTATTTGGTATCCTTCATTGCTTCTTGAAATAAATAATAATTTATTCAACAGCAACAGCTTCAAATGCCACAGCTTGCTACAAAAACAGACCAGAAAGTGTCCCCAAAGGCCCTTAATGTATACAAAACCCAGTTCTGGCCTTCAGCTCTGCATCAGAGACTCTTCCCTGTTATTGTTAGACCATTCGAGGCCATTGTTCCACTGTTTTATTTATGATTATGGAAAACTTGAAGGGTATTCAGAGGGAAAGAAGCGAATACGTACAGTAAGAAAGGAAGTAGCTGTTAAAACACAGCAGTAGGCATCAGGTAACAATATCACAAATTATTATGTGACCTGGAATAAGTCAGCGTCTCCACTTTCAGTGTCTGCATCTACAAAATGTGATTGTTTTACTTTATCTGAGGTTCCACTGGGCTTACTGGTAAAAGCACTTGATTATTATTACAGTCATGTTCTGTGTGTTCTTCTTTTTTTTTTTTTTTCTAATAAGGAATGTTTTTGGCACAAATCACCGGCAGTTATTCTCTTTGGTGGGGAAGATTTTAAGTGGTAAAGAGGAATTAGTTAAGAGGGTTTTACTGTTCTAAAGGGCTGTCAGCACAGCAAATCCCTTACGGCTACTTACTGCCCGTCAAGGGTGAAGGTTGGGTTTGGCCTAATTTCTTATGCTACCTCCAAACAAAACTCACAAAAGCAGATGGAAATAACACAAGACAATTGTATAACCCTCCTTACTAAGGGAGAGGGAAGGTGCTGTTAAGTTGTGCAAAGCCGGCCCTCCATGAGCTCTGTGTCCAGGGGCTACTGCAGCACGGGCAGCCAAACGTACACCTTACCTTCAAGCCTTGTTCAGCTCTTTTCCAGCAGTGTGGCCACATGGTTGAGGTAGGTACTGACTGGGATTGAGACCAGACCATCAGCTGGCCTGGTAATATCAAACACCTGCAGTTAGTCTCTGCTGGCCCCGCGCTGAAAGCTCACGTTTGGACATCACACAGACCACACGTACAAGCCAGGCTCCCCATGCGGCATGGAGCGGGCTCATGGCTGAGCTCAGGAGCTGCCTTCCTGAACACCTGTGACTCAGAAGTCCTGGGGGCAAAACCCAGGTCCCAGCCTCTGCACAGCAGATAAGCAACTGGTCTCTGAAGCTACAGGGAGAAGCAGAAATGACCTTTACAATGGCAGGAGGTCACTCTGCACAAGGACACAGGCATGGTCCTAAGAGCCAGGAGACCTGTTCCCATTGCAGCTTTGCCAGCATCTCTTTGTATGGGTCTGACCCCTCATCTGAATTGTCCTCACCTGTTATTCCCACATCAGCAGAAGGGGATCACCTCTTCCTTACTGAGAGATGAGAGTCTTCCCTTCATTAACATTTACTTTTAGCTTTGAAATACTTCTACAGGCAGAGCCAGTATGGCGCAACACTATTTGATGGAAAAGACCTGACAAAGACAAGGCTCTGCTTCTTCTATAAACAAGAGTGCTGCTCTCATTATTTCTGTCAAAATAGTGGCCCTCAAAAAGGAAGCAAAACATGCTAAAACCTGCCCGGGAGATTTATAACTAGCTCCCAATGGGAGTATCTCCCGCCCTCTATCAGGCGACACCCTATTTTGCCCCTGGCTTCCCAGGCGTGTGGAAATCTCCCAGGTGAGTGAAGCTGTGCCATGAGCAGCTAGCTGCCTTACCCACGAGCCAAAGGGAGTTGGTAACCTTTCATTGCCCAATTATGCACTGAACCCACCTCTGCCCCCCCCCAGCCAGGCGTCGAGTCCCTGCAGGCCCAGGCATGTGTGATTTCCCAACGTGCCTACGCGGTTATCGTTTGTCACCTGCAGCGGGCAGGCGTTCAAAGTGTGAACCTCTGCAGCAGGGACGTGTACCCTGACGGTAGCCCATCTAAGCCTAGAAGGGCACAGAGCAGAGAGATGGCAGGGAGGTTCAGGCAGCACAGCAGGGCTCTGGCTGGGTTACGAGCCCTGCCTTTACACTGCTAGGAGTGAGTTAGCCACCCACCTGCCACGTGCACTGATTTTATTTTAGGCCTAAAATTCAGGGCTACCCCCTCAGCCGAATTTCTTCACTCCAGGAGGCTGCGCAACTAAAACCAATTCATTTTTTAAAAAAGCTGCTTTAGAATTCGCTGGGCTGGTATGAAGTGCTAATGAACAAGCAACCCAAGGTGCCGGCGCACCTTGTCTAACACAAGCAACAGCAGAACTTCTTGGCTCATTAAGAACACCCCAAATGGGGCGAGTAAGTTAATCACTGAATCCCACCTTCTGGACTGACTAGAATGATGCAGTTGAACCTGCAGAAGACTGAGCAGGGAGACCCGCCTCACCAGAGGCAGCTTGAGAAGTCACAACAGCATTGCCACTGCTACCCCATGGTGTCTTTGTGGAGAGCTCTGTGTGAGGGGAACTGATCCGTCTCCCACTGTTTCAGCTCTGGCTGAGGGCACAACGGAGATGTCCCCTTCTCATCTTTAAAGGCAACTTTGCACCCACAACGGCTTTGGTGGCTGCAATACCCACACTTGTTAGTGCTGGATGTGTTACCAGTAATTTGTTCATCTCTCTGAAAACTCAAACACTTCTCATTTCCCTAGCTGGTGTGGGGCACATTGCTGTTTGGATGAGGAGACAAGATTGCCCTCTGACTGTGGACTGCACTGCACTTCAGACTGGTTTCTGAGGATCTAATAACTTAAACGGACTAAGCTGGCCCTGGCTGGCTGTCTGAATAAGGCTGTGAGCAAAGAACCATTTTTCAATCAATACATAAGTGAAAAAGACCATTCTTTTGCTCGCTTTGCTTCTGATACTACATGGCTTTTGCCGCTATGTGGGTGCCATGTGCATGGGAAGTCACCCTCATGATAGTAAATCAATGTGATTTGAGAAAGGATTGACCATGACTGCAGAATCATGGGGTCTGTCTGGAGACACATACTTGTTTAGATCAACCTGTGCTTCAGGGTGAGCAGGTTCCCTCATTGCTGAGGCCAGGAGGTAAAACAAAACTCAGGTTGTGTGCGCTGTGTTGATGCATTGAAATAATGGAAGGAAAAAAAGGGCTCAGCTTACCACCTGCACAAGTGCTGGGATCTCACAGCTCTCTACAGGGATGAATCAGTGGTTCGCAGCCCCTAGGAACTTCGTTAGACAGGATAGACAAGGCAGGATGCAGCATACAGCATATGACAAAAATGCAGACAGACTGTCGTGGTGGAAAGGCTTCCAAATATGAAAGGAAAGCAGGGGTACAAAGAGAATGTGAAGGATGCTATTCCCAATTCAACTCATCGTGGAAAGATGTGAGAAGAGTGAAACAGGCTGTAAAAGGAATAGGAGGGTGAAAAGGCAGAGCATAACTGCACGCAAAATGCCTTTAGGGGCTTGCATGCAAGCACTGAGGGAAGGGAAGGCAGTGGAGGTGCCGTTCCACAAGAACAGGCAAGGATGACCTGGATAGTTTCAACTGTGTGAATTCAACTGTGCTGACCAAGAGTAATCAGAGAGAAGGTAAAACTAGCTGAGGCAAGATTGTGAGCAACAGGGATGGAGAGCGCAAATCAGACTGGGTTCGCCAAAACCAAAGCTGCAGGGTTTGGTTCAGAGCCCCTTCCAACTGATGCTGTTCCTGCAGGCAGCGCTGGAGCCATGTTGCTCCCCAGGTGATGCACCAAGGGTGAAGGTGCAGTGTGCCTGTCTTCCACAGGGAGTTGTAACCACTGTACATGTATGTGTGTGCTCTTTCCCTGCAGATACCAATGTCATACGATATATCCAGCTGACAGAGATGAAGCTCAGCAGATGTTCCCAGAGAGAGAAAGAAGCCTTGTGAAAATGAAGCTGCCTCAGCTGAAGTGCCCAAGGGGGAACATTTCCTTCCTAGAAGCTCGTTTGGTGGATTTTCCTGTTTGCTCTGCCTCATCCTCATCTTCTCAGCCATCCACTCTCCCTTGCTCTTCATTGAATCCCAGTTTTGGAAAAAAAAAAGAGACTTAGACGCTGGATATGGCTGCTTGCCAACCATGGTAATACCCCTTCCCCGTGGCAGGAGAGCACAATGGCTACAGCCAGCCTTGTTCCAAGACACTGTCACGCACCTGGAGTAGGCAATGCTGGGGGACCTTTCTGGTCCTGAGCTGACTGCCTATTACCCTTAAGGAAGCAACCCCCAGAACAACGAATTCCCGACCAGGCAAGTTGGAGACAAACAGTTTCTGCTCTGAGTGATCGCTGGAGCTTGGAAGAGCCAAGAGACCAAGAGAGACGCTGGTCATTTCACGGGGGATAACCTTTTACGGGCCTTTTACCATCAGTTCCCTCTGCCTGCTTCTCCAGTGTGTGTTATCAGTCTCCAGTGAGAGCTCACATGCTCCCAGTCTAATGCCAGTGAAAACTGTTTCTAAACATCCTCTTAATGAAAGCACAGAGCACCCTACAAACCCCCCCCAGAGCTGTCCCGGTGCCGGAGGAGAAGGCTGTGGTCTACCACAGAACGCTGAACGGACTGTGAAAGCGTGGTGTACAGTGTGAGGGAAAAACTGTGAAATAATTCATTAAAGGCAAATAAAAATTATTAATAGGCAACAAGTCCAGGCATTGCTTTTCGAAGGGACCTCTTGGGTTCCCCATGTCCAGACAGGCAACATTGTCTAGTGGGGGGCAGCATGGGGTGGGGAACAAGGGACATCTCCATTCTTATCTTGGCTCTGCCAATGCCTTGCTGTGTGATCTTGGGCAAGTCACTTAGCCTCTCTGTGCCTCGGTTTCCCCATCTGTACACTGGGGATAATAATACTTCCCTACCTCGCAGGGGTGTTGTGAGGATGTGTTAGTTAATGTTTGTAAGTAACAGTACAGTGATGTACAGTGCTAAGTATTATTAGTACACTGGATTGAGGTCTTGATTCTCCCACCTTGTGTTGGTGCTTCCTGTGTCCTGTTTTTTTCTTTTGTAGGAGAACATGGTGCTGACAAACAGGGCAGGACCAGCAGCTTTGTAGCCTATTATTTCAGCACCCCACAGATGAACACAGGCCTGTTTAGACCTCCTCCCACAGTCTGAGCACTTCTAAGTGTTCAGGTTCCTTGGCTCAACTGTCCTTTTCTGAAACTGACAGTAATGGGATCAGTAAGTGCCACAAACATGTTTCCAGTGTGACTGCCCCATCAGTGGCCCACAGGGACCTGCTCCCAGTTGCAGGATGTAGATGAGTGGTCTCACCCCATGGTGGTCAGTGTGAAGTGGGTGTACCCAGAGATACTTCACTCGGCTCTCAGCTGAAACACAGAAAATGAAACACAGAGAGCTGAACAAAGAAAGTTCAGCCAAGTGCTGCGTGCTTTGGTCCCAGCGGATGTGGTGTCTGCAGACAGTTGGCTGTGGCATCCCACATTCCAGCTGTGGTATCTCACCACATTTCTCTTTAGCCAAAATTTGAAAGAGTTGATAGAGAAATATCAAGAAAAAAGGCAAACTGCTATCATTGTCTCTGAAAAAAATGAAGTCATATGCTTTAGTTCAGGGACACATCTAGCCCACATTTGGGGATGGTAAAGAGACCATCTTAGAGTGGTATATAAGTCTCTGAGATAAGGTGTATCTACATGACTTGTGTGAACTTGTATTACCTGTGATGCCACCAGAAGTTAATGTTCCCCAGGTGGGTGGTGGAAAGCAGCTGCTTCTCAAAATTGGGAACACTGTGTGCAGCTACTGTGAAGGAAAGGGCTGTGTCCTGGAGGCAGCACAGTCACCTTCTTCAGATGGCCCATGGTTCATACATCTGTGCCCGAAATAGCAAGCACCTCTGCCCACCACTACGCATGTCTAAGCAATAAATGAGGCTACAGCTGCTGCTAGGACAACAATTGAGTTAAAGACAAAGAGGTCAAATGAGGGGAATTCTGTAGGTAATAGTTAACTAGACCAGAAAAAAAGTTAGGCAGAGGTGTGCTTGCATGCATGTAAGGTGTACCTGGTACTGTATAAAACACAGAGCTAATAAGATTCTGGTTCTCAGGTACATGCAGTCCTCCATATCCTAAATACATAACAGCACGCAACAAATTCAAATAGAGGTGACTCCCCACTACTTCATATTGCTCATGACAGTTCATCCCACAGCTGCGTGTGTCTCTTCACTAGGAGTGAAAGGAGGATTTATCCTGCAGTCTATGCAGGAGAAGACACCACCTACACAAACAGTCTCTGCCCCAGGAAAGCTCAGGCAAGCAGAGGCAGGGGTGTTACTCATGACCTTAATGTAAGAGAAAGGGCATTTTCCAGTCACTGGAGATGTAGGTCCATGGACTGTCACTTTGTCTGGAAGCAATTTTAGCTCTCTCAGTGGCTTCACTGACGTCCTGTCACTGCATCAGTCCCATCTATACATTAGTGTAAAAAGGGCACAGCAGACTCCAAAATAGAGTTCTCAGCCTCTTTCCCCCAGGAGCACTGCAAAGTAGGGGGGGGCGAAAGGTGGGGAAGGGGTGGAAGTGGGAAGTTTGTGAATATGCATATGAAAAATATCTCAGTGAGCCTCCAGGTGCTACACAAAAACCTACTTTCTGCAGAAAATGGTCGTCCTTATGTAGCTTGACACTCAGTGTACCTGCAAGCAGTGCAAGCACATCAGGAGCTGGAAGAAGGAAGTCACCAAAGAGAAACCTAACTGTTTTGCCAGCTATGTAGCATCTGTATGTTTCCACAGTGACACAGAGCTTGAACGAAACTTGGACAAAACTCCAGGTGGGGGCTCTCCACATGTCAAGGAGGGAGACAGCAGCAGTGCCACTAATGTCAACAGAGCTCCCGTGGACTGCACTGTCCCCATAATATCCAGTTCTGCCTTGCAGTATCAAACATCTCAGTAGAGTTTGCAGTCTAATTAGAAAGATGTGCAGACGTATCATGACTTCTACTGCATGTGTCAGGGGAATAGGGAAGAGCCTTTGAAACTTTCTAAAAGGCTTTGTCTTCTGCAGAAAGAAAGAGAAGGCATATTTTACTTCGAACACATCAAGGGGCTCTTCAGCTCTAGAGGAGCAAGGCCTTAAAAGACCATGGGCAAGTTTATCTCCTGGCCACTGCTGAATTTAAGAACACCCAAGGGGGAAACATGTAGTTTTGATCAAGAACTGCCTTGACAGGAAACAAAAGAATGAAATAAAGTTTGGCTGTAAAGGGGAGAACCTATTATCAAGCCCCCAAGAAAGAGGTCCATGTATACAAGAAGACCCTCCAGAGTCCAGAGTTAAATAGACTTACACACCTTTTCCAATGAGTGGTCCTTAACAGCCAGATGTGGAGGTGTGGGCAGAGGCCACCCAGTCCCAACCAAGTTACCCAGCCTTTGCTGTAGGGAGTTGGAGAGACAGAGAAGGCCATTGTTGGAGGTGATCATGTCCACTACAAGTTGATGGTATTTTTCTGTGGAGCAGTCAAATGGCAAAGTGAGAATACACGTCCTGGAAGCCAAAACAAGCAAACAAGGCTTTAGCTCAGCCAGGTGGTATAGGCATATGTACTCAACATGGGGTACATAGGGGAATGAACACAGGCTTCTCCAGGTACCCAACAGGGCTAAAATGTCTCCAGTGCAATGGGAAGTGAGCCCATTCGCCCACCACATGTGAAAACAGGAGGAACAAAATGGCATAGCAGATGCCAGACAGAGCAGTAGGAAAGCTGACAGCAAGCAAGAACTGAGATTGAAATGAGAGAGGGATGAGCTGATCATAGGACACAAAATAGAAGCCAAACCCAGGTTCATGGGCAGAATGAGAATTGAACTAGGAAAAAAACTGGCCAAAGGCCACATTATTTGCAGTTCATAACAAGACCCAGTTTTAATTGGCAGGATACACAGCAGGAAAAAGGGCAGTAAGATTAGAGGTGATTTTCCAGCTGGAGGGAGCAAAAGAGGGAGAGGCTTCCTTCCTCCAGCACGATCATTTTTGAAAGTGTGAGGAGAAGACAAACACATGCTGGCTGCAGAATTTTTCCAAATATGTGTTAACCATTGCAGTTTGTAAAAGTGGAGGGATAGGGTGGAGAAGTCTTTGTTTAAATTAAGGAGACTGGTTTCCAGAACTGACAGAAAGGCAAATGTCTGGTTATTCTTGCTTGCTAGTTAACCCAGGAGCACATAAGATGAAGAGGAGTATCTTGAGTGCAGAGCAACTCCCTTAGCTGTGCATCTCCATTTTGCTTTCCCAGAATTTCTCTGCAAGTGTCACCTGCATAAACGTTCTCCCCAGACTACAGCCCAACAGGTCCAGGAGCAGCTATGTCCTTGTGATGCTTCACGTGAGATCTCCAGAGGCTTCGTCTGCATTGTTTTCTTTATGATCAATCCCTTGATGATACCCTTTCTCTTTTCCCAAGGGGCAGGAGAAGGGAAGGGGGAGGGTATGCACTGGGCAAAGGGGAAATCAAACCAAATTCACACAGGACCTGCTGACAACACG
>VYZM01000273.1:7916-72203 GCA_013398915.1 Dromas ardeola | reverse complement strand
CCTCTCCTCCCCTCTCCTCCCCTCTCCTCCCCTCTCCTCCCCTCCCCTTTCCTCCCCTTTCCTCTCCTCTCCTCTCTGAAGCACATAAGGAGGAACAGTGGTGGGCCAATGTGCCACCCAGATGGGACTCTTGGGACGGTGCAATAAATTATCATCAGGTTCCTTAATACTATCCATGGGTTTGCATAACCAATTGGTAGGACTTTGTATTGCTGCAGCTGTTGTGAGATGGTTTCCAGAGATTGTTCTGACTTGATCTTAGGAGTTCCTGGGTTACTAAATGCTTCAGGCTAAACTACCACACCACCAACAGCCTCAATGCTGCCTCAGTGAGGGTGATGAAAAGCCAAGACACCCTCCTGGCTCCTCTCACAGCTACAATTTAGGGAAGGTAAATTCATAGATACTTGATAAGAAGATGAGAGGAAACCTGTGGCAATACATGACTTTAGCAGCTGGTGAGGTGGAAGGGAGTGTAAGTGGTCCCACAGATGAAGGGAGGAGAAAAAAAGCCTCTTTTCTGCTTCCCAGAGACAGATGCTCCTTCTGTCACAGCAAGGGTCAAACTTTCTTCAGATGGGAGAGCTGTGCCTACAGCAACTGTTTCCAGTAGCAGTCATGGTGGGGAACCAGGAAATAAATAGACTGTGTTAGTGCCCAGGAAATCACCTTGTTACCCTAGTTTCATGCTTACTCCTTATCCTATGGAAAGCATCTGTTGTGTTACATGGACAGATAAGAGGGCAAGGGGGAGGAGAGGAAATGAGGCAAGATGGAAAGAAACACAAAATACACCTTTTTTTTTCCCCCTCTTCCTAGCACAACTATACAGGAGCAAATTCACTGAATGGCCTCCAAATCTTTTTCACTTGCTAATATGAGGACCCATTTAGCAAGTTGATGTGTCCACCACCAGCTGGGTGCAGGAGGCTGTCTGTGCTCCTAAATTTCCCTCCTCCACTTTGCAACGAGCAGCCAGTGCCATGGCCACCTCTGCTGGGCACAGCAGCCAGCACCCAGCATCTCCCTGCCCCAGCACCTCCTGCCTTCCCCGCTGCCTGCTTCTGACAAGATCCAGATCTGCTTCTTGCCTGCTACTGCTGTGCTGTAATGCAGGCACGTGGGCCAAAAAAGGAGATGGATTTTGTTTCTTAAGTAGCAAAATTACTATTTGTGTTTGGTGGGGGAAAGTGTTCTAGCTGTAGCTTTGAGTCCCATGTATAGCACTATTCAACCACGGCAGTGGCGAATGAAGCTGCTCTACAGCAGGTCCTACCCATAGCCTTTCTCCTTCCTTTATTGCCCGCCAAGTTCTATAAATAGCAGCAGCTCTGCAACAACTAACTTCCACAACTTTTGTTTCCTTCCAGAGGGCTCCCCTTCACTCCGTTTTGCCTGCTGGGGAGCGTGAACCTGTGCCAGCTCGGAGCTACCTCTGGCAACTCCCCACCACTGGTGAGGAAATAGCCTGTAATGAAGCTAGGTGGAACTGGCAAAGGCATTAGGGAATAAGAAGAGGAATTTTGTTGGTGCTTTGGGGCACAGGGATCCTCATACAAGTAGTGCCACCAGATCTGCAGTGATTACACGTGCCCAGACTCCTGTTATACACAGCACTCACGAGAGCTCCCTGTTGCCCACCACAGCCTACAGAGGCGATGGGAGATTAGCTCAGAGGAAGGGTGAATCACCAGTGTACTCTCTTTGTTATACTATTTTCTCCCCAGAGCTGAGCTAACAGAACCGTATGAGCATATGTTCTCTTGTCTATTGTCAGAGCTACAAATCAAAACTGTGATTCATATGAAACTGTACATTTTCCGTATTAGACCCCAACTTACCTCAGTACTGTAAAGGTTTGGTGGTAACTACTGTGAAATGCTGACATCCAAAATGCAAAATATGAGCACTGAAGGTGACATAAAAGCTTTATATAAAGAAGTCTGCCAAGAAAAAAAAAAGAAGAAAAAAAATCACTTTGAAAGGAAGAAGACATGGTTACTAGTAACAGAAGCTAGATGTAATATTAAATCATCTCAACCAGTGACTTTGTTTCCAGCATCTACAGAGGCATTCCTCGGTCTACGCATGTGTGAGTGTACGTGCGAGGAGGTGTATGTCGGGTGCAGCCTTGAAGGTAGAAATGTACAAGGCAGAGCTGGATCAGACCTTGTCCTGCTGTCCAGTCCATCCCACAGCTCTAGCTCAACCAGTCCTGACACCTTTTTACTGACTACTCGACTCATTTGAAATGAGAGGAGGGCAAATGTTTCGTTACTGATTACTGTTTTTATGAGTTCCCAGTTCTGTAGGCTTTCATCTGGACACAAATCTGCAGTGAACATGACTGCTTACACACGCTCCCTGGGGAGGGAGGGGAGCGAGAAGATATCCAAAGCGAAGTGAGACCTTCGTTGAATGTGAAAACCAGCCTGAGTGAAAAGTCTCACGACAAATCAATTAAAGCAGACCCAATTCACAGCCTGGGATCCTGTTCGGGTGAGAAAGGAGAATGAGTATCTCAAAGGAGAGTTTAGGTGGGAAAAGGAACAGAGGAGAAAGAGACACAGATATCCATAGCTGAAAGTCTGAAGGGCCTGGCAGGAGCTCTGACTCCAGGGCAGACGAAGGGTTTTTGGAATGGGAGACAACAACAAGGAGTGAAAAACAAGAGAAAGAGGAAATAAAGAAATGGGATATGGTAAAAAAATTAAAAGATGGAGCTGGTAGCAAGTATTCTCATCTGTGATACAAGTAGGACTAGAGCCAAGTAGGACTTGGGCATCTGGGTGACCAGACCCTACCAGAGCGCTGACCCTGGAGACGGAGGGAGGAAGAGTGAGACTGATATCTTCCTTGAGGACACAAGGAGGAAACCTCAGGCAGTGGCTGTCTGCTGGATCTTTAACTGCTGATCCTTTTCTTTTGCCTTTGTATTGCTTTCCATATGGTGAACCAAGAGACAGATCAACTGCCTTGCCTTAATGTATTTTTCAACACATGACAGCAGCACTGGGGCAGGGGGGACCGGCACAACGTGCATAGGGTCATCTTTTTAAGACCTGAATTAGCTAGAAGTGGTAACCGACCTTCATTACGTGTTTTGGGGACAGAGTTTTCTTGAGACCTGAAACAAAGCAAATGAGAGGTTTTTTCCAAGGCTGATAAGGGACTTTGTTTTTCTTGATCACGTCAGATTCCAGCCCTTCTGCTAAACTTGTCGATAAAGCAGGCTGCTGTTCCAATTTGGAGGGGCGGGGGGTGGGGTGGATGGGATTTTTGTTGTCAATGTTTCTGCTTCAGCAGTGATTCAAACTCAGATGCAGTCCCACCTTGTTCTTCTCCTGCAGCAGCATCTTTAACTCTTGTTCTAGACAGAAACTATTGCTGAGCATGTGATTCTACAATTAAAATGTATTTTAATGGCCACTATGAAAAAAAAATACATATTCAGATTACACAGAATGAAACAGATGGACTAAGCGTTTCTCTGATTTTGCTTAGCAAAGACAGCTGGGAGATTTACAGTTGGGAGCACAAGGATTTTCACTTTCTTAACCAATAACGGATGGTTTGCAGCCACTCTGGCTGCCAGTGTTACTCTCATTTCATGATGGCGGCCCAAAAGAAAGCAGCTTAGTATGGCCCGGAAGAGCCTCAGGGAAAAGTCACAGGCTGGGTGGACTGTGGTATCAGCTCCCTGAAAAGAGCTGGTGATAGAGCTACGGACTCTGCAGACTTTCTCTACTTCACACAGCAGCAATAACTGGGTTACAGCAAATCTTTTGGCACCAGATAAAACCCAGATGTTTCATATTACCTCCTACAAACTTCTGGTTAGAAAAATGGCCATATGCAAGTGGCATATCCCTTCACTCAGAGCTGGCCTCCCGCACCTTGCTGGGGCTGAATTAGATCCAACCAACAGCTTGCTGAATTCAGTGGGTTATCTCTGAGGCTTTGCTGCCTGTTGGCAAGCTCTGAGCGTTGACTCAGGAAGAGCACATAAGCCCATTCCCTGAAGTAAGCTCAGCAAGCCAAGATGTAAGTCCTTTCATGGGGTCCTTTAGATGGCCTCTGGCTGAGCGAGATATGGGGGCTGAGGCAGGATGCTCACAAAAAGCCAGGTCTCCTGTGACCCATTTGTGGTCCAGAGGCCAGGCTCTCACATCAGCCCCGCAAGCTGCCGGGGTGGCTCATGAAGCCAAGGCTGACCTCTGAGTGGCACATCCCCATTGCTAACAACTTGCACGGTTTTTGACTCTCCCAGTCTTTGGTGCTGGGACTGCCTGTCATCATGAGGTAGAGGTAGGTCCCTGTTTCTAAAAGCCTTTTAAAACCTCAGTAGTAAGGCCTACAAACAGGCAAACTATAAAAATCCATGAGTTTCAAGCTCTCATGATTTAGAGGGGCTCAGCTCGTCACTTCTTAATGTTTGTAGCAGGCAATGCTGCCTGCTGATGTATCACACAAGCCTGGGCTTTCATATAAGCATGCAAAAAACAGTTATCTAGTCAGTGGCTCACCAAAACAGAAAGACCGAGCAAGAGAAAAGCCTGCCTTGAACATCACCAAACCAACTTGTCACTGCAGCACCACAAAATTAAGTTTTTACCTCAACCCGGCAAGCTCAACTTGCTGTTCAGCAGACTTAAGGCTGTCAGTCTGGGAAATTTGAGTGACTTCTGGAAAATTATTTCCACATGAGAGAATAAGATGAAAAGCTGTACGTGGAAATAGGTTCTGAATCTGCAGATTACAGGTAACTGCACAGCTTGACTCTCAGATCAGTGGCTGGGAATACAAAACTGTCATCTAGGAAAATCCTGTAAATTATAGCACACACAGTCAGAATTCAAATCAACAGAAAACAGCATCATTGGTACAGGTACCCATTATAAAAGAGCTTCACTTTTCTTCTCAAGCAATGCATCTTCTAAGACGTATGTTGTTGAGAGACGTCGCTCATATTTTCAGTGTTCGGGGTCAGCCATTTTCCACTTCACCTGTTATTAGTCTAGAGACTGATGTGGAGCTCTACGGATCCCAAATGTTTATATCTCTGTGATCCAATATCAGGTGGACTCAGGTAACTAATGAAAGATGGCTCTCTAATAAACATGGGATCTCTCCTTTTCACTCATCACCAGTATAAATACAGATTCCCTGCAGCAACTTCACAGCTCTGTTCATGATGAGCAAGCCAAGTCACGTCATGTCATCTCACACCATGAACCTGAAGAAGTACCAACTCTGAAAACAGGACTGGAAAAGATCCTCAAGAGAGCATCTACATCACCCTATTGCCTTAAGGCAATTAGGTCAGACTGAGTTAAACTGCTCCTGAGAGAAGTGTATCTAACCTGTTCTTAAAAGTCTCCTATGACAGAATGCCACTGCCTTCATAGATGGAAAGTTAAAAGACTTTTTACTAAAGCTTAGACTAAGCCTCCCTTAAACTAATTCTCCTAATTGAAACCAATTACTCCTTGTTTCAGCTACAATAGATATGACCAAAAAATTACTCTCTTGCTTTGTAGCAGTTCCAGATATTTGTGAAAGGCTCTTCTCTAGGACTTTAATCTTTCAGCTTCCACCAATATTTCTGCAACTCAGCAAGTTTTCTGGCTCCTTGCTTGTTCTGCTCGCTCTCCCCTGGATTTCTTCCAGGTGGTTTTACACCCTTATTGGAATGCAGTGCTGAAAGCAGGACAGTTTTCCAGGTGTGGCCTTCCAGCACAAGCTAGAGCAGAAGCATTATTTCAGAAGTCCTATATATGATGGGCCTACTGACATATTCTTTGCACTAGCAAGACATCATTGACTCACGTTCAAGTCTCACCCCAGACTGCTTTGACTCGTCCCAGTTTTTCTTCTGCCATGGTGCCATCAGGTCCTTTTGTACCTGTGCAGCCAACACGCCATGCTGAGTTACATCCAATTTGATTGAGAAACTGTTAGATTCCAGGAAATCAGAAATCACAATCCTTTTTCCACAGAAAGGGCAGATCTGCATCTCTCTGCTTCTTAAAGGATACACGTGGTCAGATTTTAAGACAAGGCAAAAGTAAGAATTGGCATAAAGTACTGGCTTTTGGGTGGGGGGAAATCGATATACCTGTTCTAATTTTGTAGTATTGCTAACAAGTTCTACAGCTGCACAAGCTCTGCAGTGCTTTAGTAGCTAAGCAAAACACTACTTGACAGTTGAGAGTCACAGGCTGTTGGGAGCATCAGTCACGCTTTTCTTTCACCAGGCAAAGCAATTTCTTCTGTTCTTTTAGATTACCTTGCAGAGTGAGGCACATTCAGGTCATCCAAAACAAGCAGGATTAATGCCTGAGCAAGATGGAAGCATCCAAGAACAATGGCACAAATATCAATAGCTAGTGGCTTGTTCACTGCACCCTGTAATTTTTTTCCCCAGCACCCCCCAGTCAGACAGAAGATAAGATGTATCTTTCAAAACTTTCTAAGCAGAGGACACAGGCAACGCAACCCATAGATTTGAATCCCCAGCTCTCTCGGGTGTCTTGTTTTTTAGCAGGTCATATACCTGACCATGAACAGAAAACCAGAAGATGCTCAACGGAAATTAAAAAAAAAGAAAAAAAAAAAAAAGAAATTGTTAATCTATGTCCAGATTCCAGTGAAGATTATGCTTTAGATACTCCTCTTTTCTTCATAGTATTTGATCCTGTACTCACAGGTAGTGAGCAGCTCAGTGTCATCCAGAAGGACATTTGCTTGCTGTTTGCTCTTTCCCAACGGTAGAAAGCATGTGCAGCAGAGGACTTGGTTTGGTAGGTCATGGGATTTGAATGCACATGTTCCAATGTTTCTTTCTTTAATGAACGCTGAAGAAATGTGTCCCACACAAGTTACAAGAAGTATGAAATTTCTGAAGGCATTCAAGTGATGTTAGTGATCTAACATCACTGAACACCTAATTCCAGGGCAAGGCCAGCTTTGAATTGGATCTGATACTCCATGGGAGACCTGTGGCAAGAGTAGAGTCAAATCCATAGCTGCTTGTTACGTCAAACCAGGCTGCAGGACACTGCTAGAACTCCCTACCCAGTGCATGCTCCATGCCTAGGCTTATGTTAAAAGCTGTTAATTGCTGAGACAAGATCATTGCTTGCAGAGTAGGTAGGTCCCTCACTCTCCAACACTATCAATGATGGCATAAAGCCTGTTATGTATGCTGCTATGTAAGATCTTCAGGCAAGCTTGGGTTCCAAGTGTACCTTTGAAGTGCAGGTGAAGTGGCCAGGCACAAACACGTAGCATCCACCTCCATTGAGTAGTGCGTTGCACATACAAACTCAGCCTGCCCTCATAACCCAACTTGGTGGGGTTCCACTTCTGCCCAGAGAGGAAATAAACCAAAGACTCATCACTCTTGATGGCAGCAGTGAGCTAAAGACATATAAAAAAAATGATAAGTATCCATGGGAAATCCATGGGTATTTAGCCTGAAAATGTGAGCTGGATCCAGACAAATGTTGGCATCTCCCCAAGGCACTGAAGGAAATAATGCTGATTAAAGAAGCTGAGGATCTGGCACATGACTACATTGCTGAAAAGTAGCTCAGAGGGGAAGAAAAGTTGCGTAGAGCAGTAAAAGCTGGACTTCTCTCCGAGTTCTGCAGCTCTCTCTTTTACTTGGCCCGTGCCAGAGAGCTGTGCTGAGCCTCATTTCTCACCGCATTGAACTGGCCCCATCTTCTATTGCTGGGTAGGGAAGCATTCAGCAAATAATGTTTCCATCGCACTTTTGAAGGGATTTTATGAGCATGAAGCATTGTTTCTGCTGCTGTTAGAAACAAGAACACATTCTGCTGCTGAATAATTCATTTGATCTGAAAAACAGCCAGCGAGTTGTTGAACAAAAATGCTGTACAATGAGGCATAATTACCGAGTGGTTACAGGGAGCAGGACGCAGATGGAGCTCTCAGGTTGACTGGCGGTGACGTCAGGCCACAGACAAGCGCGGATGTGTGTGCATACTCCATTTTCTGAATTATTCTAACACTTTGCCTTTAACCTTTGAGATATCAAAGGACTGTCTGCTTTGGAGGGACCACCTCTGGTGGAGAAAGGGAATTCAATGTCCCCAGCATTTTTGGTACTTGCCCTTTCTGGTAAGAGTGAAGCGGCAGTAACTAGTGCTGACCAGGAGGTACTGACCTGTCACGGCAATACTGTTTTTCTTGACAGGAGGAATGGGGAGAGCTGCTCATTCCCAACAAATGTGCCATGTTGTGGACACCAAAGCTTTCTGTGGCAGTTTTTTAAAATGCTGAGGAGATTCCCTACCTCAGAGAGCTGTTTGAAAAAAAGATACCAGCATGTGCAAAGCCCAGCCTGCAGCGAGGGAGCTCTAGAGCCAAGTCTCTGTTCTTCATCAAATCACGCAGAAAAATTCCTCCTGCTTCTTCTTCTCTTCTTGAGAAGAAAACACATTCCTGCCCCTAGGGTTATATCCTTTCCTCACACATGGTCAATCACTGGCTTGAAAATGGATATGAGACCTCAAAAACTGCTGCAAAACTCTATTCTCATTTATGTGCACAGAGCTGTGGTGCCCTGATTCTCGTCCAGGGACTGCGAAAGTTTTCAGTGTACCAGCAAAAAACAGGCAATAAACCAAAAACTAAACTAGAAACTGAGACCTACTTCAGCTCACTTGTCATCAGAGTTGAACAAAACCCAGAACTTCCAGATACTACTGGCGGATTCAAGGCTGGCTTGAGGCTGAAAGACAAAAGTCCCTCCTGCATCCCAGGTCTCCAGCTAATTCTGGCCTGTGAGCCAGATTCAAGGGATGGGGAGCCTGGAAGATGGCTTGGAGCCAGGAAGAGAAAGTGGAACACAAGAAGAGGCTTTATCATGCATTTTCTTTATAATAGCCAAAATACCCTTCTGTTCTTTCTCATATATCCTAAAGAGAGCACAACTGAAGTGCGAAGAACTGTTTAATGGATTTAGTAATAGTATTGATCTTCTGTCATTTAAAAAGGGACTCGGAGCTTAATCAGATCTGTAGAAGCGTCTCATTATTTACTTTGCCAAAGGAAAGGATTAGCTATCAGAGAAAGAAAAGGCCCTTCAGCAGGCATGGGTTTGCTCTGCGGGATGAAAAACCATTCATTTACTCTTACCCTTATATGTATTTAAACGGGAATGGATCCAAACAACTCTCCATGAGATTCTGCCTGGAGGAATTAATACAGCAGCAATAAACAGAGGTAGACTCAGCAACACAGCAAACCGGCTCTTAGCTTTTCAACGCCCTGATTTAGCTGCATAATCTGGCCACCTAAGCATTAACAGTAGAAACTGAATTGCTGGTAACAATCAGAGACAGATGGAACCAGTTTTCACCTTCTGAGGTGCCTTCCTGCTAGTGAGATACAAAGCATTGTTTACTTGTAGGCTGAACACATCTGACTGGGAAGTGACACTGGGAAAGAATAAACCAGAAAACCCCGATGCCGTTTTTATAGTCACCTCTGAGACAATAGAAAATTGGCTTATCACACCGTTGCCTGTAATGCCCTCTCAGGAAACACTGAGATAGTTTAATTTCCTTGACATTTGATGCCATAACTCCCCCAGCTGTCTTTCAGGGTGGCTGCAGATGAGACGGACGGTTTTGTATCTGTGTTGTGGCAGTACTGAAGCCATGTTGACATGGCGTAGAGGCTGGAGAATTGGCTACTCAACATGAGTTGGCTCTACCGGCAGTGAGCAAAATATTTCACGTTGGACATAAACAATGACTTTAGAGTGAGAATTTTTTTTAACATCTCAGAAATTCTCAGCATATTCCGGGATAGGCACACACACACACACACACACACACACACACTTGCAGGTTAACTACTGATTTGGCTTGCAGGAGATACATTAAACAGCTAATCCAATTCCATGCAAAATCTACACCAATTTCTACCGCTGAATCCCACGAACAACAGAGGGAATTCAAGAGCCTCTATATTTCCCATCGCTGGAAAGGTTTCTCATTAGTTTTCTTTCATGTACTTCTTTTTGGAGATTTTTACTTAAAACACCTCACTATTTAATACAGGAAGCTTGCAGATGGCTTGCTTTCTTGGACCAATACTGATCTACCTTGATCAGCACTGCCATTGTACTTCTTCATCCTGATCCCCACTTGCACTTAGTTGTGAGTTTGCCAATGCCTCGGCAGGTTTGCAGAGAAAATAATAGAACATTGTTTGGGTCCTGGAGGTTTTGGACATCTCCTATGTCCAAAGCACATATGTGAGGAAAGGAATCATAGAATGGTTTAGGGTGGAAGCGACCTTAAAGATCATCTAGTTCCACTCCCCCTGCCGTGGGCAGGGACACCTCCCACTAGACCAGGCTGCTCAAAGCCTCATCCAGCCTGGCCTTGAACACTTCCGGGGATGGGACATGCACAACCTCTCTGGTCAACCTGTGCCAGTGTTTCACCACATCATAGTGAAAAATTTCTTCCCTGATATCTAATCTAAATCTACCCTCTTCCAGTTTGAAGCCATTATCTGTCGTTCTATCACTACATGCCCTTGTAAAAAGTCCCTCCCCAGCTTTCTTGTAGGCCCCCTTCAGGTACTGGAAAGCCACTACAAGGCCTCCCCGGACAGAGCCTTCTCTTCTCCAGGCTGAACAGCTCCAACTCTCTCAGCCTGTCCTCATAGCACAGATGCTCCAGCCCTCTGATCATCTTCATGACCCTCCTCTGCACCCGCTCCAACAGGTCCATGTCCTTCATGTGCACAAAAGCAAATGACCAAGAAGGGGTTAATCCTTTCATTTTTTAACATAAGGAACCTTCTTCCATGGCAGAGGTGGGTTAGGTGAGCAAAGTATCTGCTTGGATCAGTGCAGGTAGGCAATCCCAACGTGGCCTTCAAAGCACAGGAACATCGCGCTCTGAACCAAAGATAACTTCAGCGTGGCAGGAAGAGCCACTGCCAAATTTTAAGAGAAGCCTGAAAGCGGCTGTCAAGCCTGCAGCCCGTGCCAAAGTGGCGGACAGCAGGAGTGGGTGTACCGCTCTGCCACAGGGAGCTCTGGCCTTTGAGAGACATCCCCCCAGGCTGGTGGCTGCTCCCAGGGCAAGCTGGCTGTGACTGCTGGGGGGGCGGAGGGCGAGGAGGAAGAGATGGTGGGAGTGTAAATTCTCACTCCTTGTGTAACTACTGGATTTCACCCGGCAGTCACTGACAGATGACAAATTTAGAAGAAAAGGAACAGCATTTTTTTTTTGCTGTTCCTATTAAGAAGGTGACAGCGTTGGAAAGGTGATATTTATTATTTACCTACACTGCAGTATGTTACATACTTTAGTCTGACACTCGAGTCCAGTGATCTCAGAGATATTTTAAGAAGGCTGTACCTTTGAAATTCTGATGTAGATCCAAAAAGCTTTCAGAGGCAGGAGTATCCAGCAGCTACAAATACATTTTCTAATTACAGGAGTCGCAAGTGAAGAGCAGCTTTATCTAAAAAGAGAACTTTCGCCTTATGCTCAACCATCTATTTCATACAATAATTGAATGTCTGATGAAAAACCGTCTTGTCATCTGTTGCAATAAAAAGAATATGTTTGATAGCTTGGCTGCGCTTACTGAAATGCTGCAGCCCAGAGCCTCGAGGGCAGAAAGCCTGACAACTCGCTTCTCAGAGCACCCCTCGTCCATACAGAAATGTTTTGGTCCCCTTGCAGGTTTTGCCTACAGTGCCAGTACCCTTCCCTTCCTAAGGCAAAAGTCTTCAAGCTCTGCTTCCGCTGTCAGAGTATTTCTTACAGGCGTACCTTGGCCTTTCTATCAGGTTTGTAACCCCCTCCCCAGATTTCATGCTCTGTATTATAGCCACAATCAATTACAAAAATAGATGGCATTTTTGACTTCCAGAGTTCAGTCTGAGCCCTACTGACTTAGCAGGAGTGGGGGAGATGTGGTGAATTCATCTTCGCTTGTATCATCTCTGCACTCCATCTTTTTAGCTGTAGGAGGACCCACCATTGTACGGAAGCAAACTACTGCAGCATGATCTAGAAAGCAGCTAAATGCTTTACTTCTATTTTTTCATTTGTCATCACATTTAATCTAAATCAAGTCTTACAGCCTGTAAACCGATATTCTCTAGAAGTGTAGAAAAATCAGCAAAAGTAAACTGCCTTTTTTTAGAACTGTATTCTATAATAAGCAAGTGTTACTAGGAGCGCTAGTATCATTAGGAGTGAGGAGAGAATTTTAATTTGGTTTGAATTAACAATTTCATGATGCTGACAAGCATGCCACAGTTGTTCTAGGTTGTTCTCTAGTGGCTGCTGTGACACTAGCTTTAACTCCCTATTGGAAACTATAAATCATAGATGAGCTGTTCCGAGCTGGGTGCAGATGCCTCCCCAACACACACTTGCATGGGTGGACGCGTGGGAAAGGATGTGAATGCACAGGCACATACACACTTTAGAGGTGTTTCACATTTCCCTCAACCTTATCCCATCTGCAAAAGGAGATTGTTGAATCCCGACCCCTGAGGCATGGTGCACAGCTATTCCAGAGTTTCCTTGGCTATTTCCTCCCTCGCTTAAACTGAGTTTAGTTCTACATCAGACTTCCCCCTCATGTAGATTAAGTTCATCAGTTTTCATTTTGACTTGGAGAACCCAACACCGCCAACAGATCCCTCGTCTCTCGCATGGCCCCTGCTCTTCATCTCAGAGATGCACATCTCTCCTCAGCCACTTTTCACCAGCTCAGCCATTCCCACTCTGCCCTCAGGTCCGCCCCTAGGCAATATGACTGGAATGCCAAACCTTTTACGTTTTGTTGTTGTTTGGCACGGGCCCGAGGTTATTTATTGGAGTGATACCCAGAATATTATCTGTCTTTATTGAAGGCACATAGGTAAGAGAGGACAAGGGCATAGGGAGAGAAAGACATGCCCAGGAAAACAGGGCTCTCTTTCCCCCCTTGCCATTCAAGGTGAAGTAATTCTCTCCTCTCCTTTAATTTAAAGTTCTGCCAGGGTCTTGACTTGCCTCTTTCTTATCTATAGGAGAGGATGTTATCTAGTACGCCAACCATCCACCAGCTAGGAGGGATCAGAAATTATTTTCATCTCCTTGTCCCCAGCTGGAGCTAGAACAGCAAAAAGACTGGGTACAAGAAGAATGTATTCACCCCATAATGCCAATCACAGATGTACTAAAAGTGATCAAGATTTAAAAATCAGCACAGAGTAGCTGTTAGGAACACTTGGTACTTCACAAAGTGAAGCTCATCTCCAATGTGCAGAAGAGCATCAAAGACCAGCTTCCAGGGTAAGGGCAGTTCCAGGATATACCATGCACAAAGGCAAAAAGCACCTTTTGTTCTCTGGGCTCCTGTCCCCTCACTCATTTGCCCTTCAGTGGAGGACACATTAACTTACAATTACAGCTTGCCACTTAAGTCCATCTGTTCTGTATCATTCACCTCCTTTAGCTGCTATGCTGAGCCCTAACTGGTGTTGGGCTGTAGAGCTGAGCGCGACTTTTCTTCCCCGGGTTATGAGGAGAGCCCTGCCCCTTTCTCCACCAAATGGTATTTTGCCATTTTTTGCTTTTATATTAGCATTCAATGTCAATCCAGAGGCAACTCTATTTCCAGACTCAGATCCTTTTCTGGGGCTCTGCTTCTCAGCCAGTGTTTCTCTACTCCTTTCATGTCTGTAAAGCTTATTCCTTTCCTTTGAATCAATACAGCTTTATTTAGGATGGCATCTTTCATAGAAACTGCATCCTCAAATGCCTGCGAATAACTCCGGATCATGGCCTGTATTCTGGGACAAATTACTACAAGCAGTAAATATTGTATAGATTGAAAACATTCAGTCATGCTATATTTGTTCCACTAAACCTCATGTTATTGATTTCTTATCTTTTCTGCAGCTCTTAGATGTCATATCAGCATAGTTTTCCTCTCCCCTCAAATGCTGACGTTTGTTACCCAGCTTTGTCCTTTATGCAGGTCTGCTTACAGCTGCATGAAAACCTGAGGAAGGAAGATGCTCTTAAAATATGTGCCCAGCCTATATTTGCAATAGGCGTTTGAGATGCCCAGCTAGATAGCTCTCTACCTCCCAGTATATCCCATTTCATTAGTTCCACCTAATTTATCTAAAGTATTGCTTATTCAGAAGAGGTTCTGAGCATTGACCCCAGGATATCAGCACTGAAGTGTGTAATATGCTACTGTACGAAGTAGCAGTATATACACAGAAGGACTAGTACCTGCCTCAAAAAAGACACTTTAAGCCCGGACTTGTCTAGTCTTCCCAGTCAGTGACATCAGGCAAATGGCCAAACTGTAGTAGGAAGAGGATGAAAGGCTCCTGGAGGGCACTAAAAGGAAAAATGATGGTTCTTCCCCAACAAAGCTTCAGACCTACCTATAACCTTTTCTCATCCACCTTATGGCAACCTCCCAGCGCCAGCTTCCTGTCTCTGCTGATGCAGAGGTACCAATACTGACTTTTCCAGAGGCACCTCCTGTATGCTGAAGGTTGTTCCCCTGCAACGCGAGCAAAATAAAGGGCAAAATGGGAAGAAGAGCATCTGGCATTAAGTTTCAGTTATTTTTATATGACTAGAGCGTGAGAGAAAAGGATTAAAAAGCACTAGCATGTGAGGTGAAAACTAGATGGAAAGACCTCACGTACTCTGATCTCAAAATAACATGGGACCCTCAGGACTCACTGATGTTAAGGATGGGTTGCTTGCCCTGCCCACCAGATTGTGTGGCAGATAACCACCACCTGCCACAGATTACCAGTACCCGCCTGAATCCCCGGGTCTGGTGGGCTCAGGAGGCCCAATGCACTTCTCCAAAGGGCAAGGAGACCCTGCCACCCCCTACACGGGGCAGGGGACAGTAAACGCGGTGCAGAGGTCACCTCCGGTGGTGTGCACAAGGGAACCCACAGCTCAGATTATGTGGGCTAAGCACTCCGGTTCAGAGATGCTACGTGTAACGCACAGCACTGCAGAGGGATGCTGACACTCCCTGGATATTTTAAGCTTTGACCAAGAGAAATGCTTTATCATTCTCTACTCTCACACCTTTTATTAGCTAAAGCCCACAAAAATCACAACAAAATGTTTGACTGATCCTCTGGGTAGAATGCAACATTTTCTTCGGAAACAATTATCGAAAATCAAAAATAGCCTCAACTTCTGTATGTCATTTTTCTTCTTAATGGGCCATTAAAAGGCTGGTTCTCACGCTACATTACTCAGTACCTAGCTATAGCATTCATCACTTTCCTGGTAGTGCTGCTCTTACTGGAGCATCCTGTGCTTCCCTGTGGACCTCTAGATATCCAGCCATTTTGTTTTAATATCATTACCCTTGCTAACAACCAAATGCAATTGTCCAAGAGAGCAAGCTAATGTATACCTCAAGTGAAAAACAGTTGTAGAAAATCAAAGAAGAGAGCCGTGGCCAGGAAAGGGAATTAAGAGACAGGACTCCCAGGCTCTACTTTCAGTCACACTTAGAGCTTGCACACTGGAAAAGATATTTTTTTAACCTCCTTTCGCCTCAGTTTCTGAACTGCAGAATGACCCATGGAAGAGGCTTGTTTGGGATAGTAAACAGTGTTTGCAAAGATCCTGGATTTAAGGTGCTAAGTGCACACACAAAGAAGTCGGTCTGTACTTCCTATACCCCTTAATCACAACAATTTCATCCCAAAAATGCCCAAAACCAGCGATTCTACCCATTTCCCTCTCCCACCATCCATCCTCAAATTTTTCCTCTTAGGAGTTTTTTCTCCTTTTTTGGTCATTATGTGCACTCATTTAAATTGCAACCAGAGACATCTGTAGTGGATGTTAGGAATGCAATTCTAACAGGAAAGGTAGCAAGATGATGATCATTTTCCCCATCACATATTATAAGGAAAGAAAATAAGCACATAGGAATGCCTGCCCCACAATTACACTGTGGCGTTGCCAAGATCCCCGGGCCACAAGGCTGGGAAGGAGGTCACGGCAGTCCACTGCCATGGTTTCATCTCCTTACTGTCAGAGTTGCTTCACTGTTGTCTCTCAGCCTTCCTGCCTGCAGCACAGGCCACTTATCCCTCATCCTTTCAGCACGTGGCTTTGCTTTTCCTCCACCGGCTCCTGCACCCAAGGCCAGGAACAGCGACAAGCTGCATGGCCCTGCTGAGTCAGAGACACTGTCCTCGTGTAGATGTGTGTGCGGTTCCCTTCCACAGAAGAACGCAACTCGTTTCAGCCATCTCCACATACCTGGTGCTCTCCTCAAATCTGGAGAAAGCAAGTTCTTGGTTTTGAGAAACGTCATGGCTTTAACCACCTGAAAGATGTGTAAGGGTAGCCAAAACACAATTCACAGCTCACCAAGGTAATTCAGCCAGTGAACAACTTACAGCAACCAGACGCGCCAGGAATACATTCTAGGGGGCTGGAAACACATAATTTGCACATAATTTTGCATTTGAGTCCTGATGTTCACTGGCAGACAAAATCAGCATAAGCCTTAGTCTGTGCCTGGGACAAAACCGACAAAAGGATGAGCTTTGATAAACAGAAGAATAAAAATCAGGAAGGAAAAGCCATTACAGAATCAAATGTAAGCAACTGCAAGAACAAAGCCCAGTTCTGTGACGGTCATATGCTCACCTTGGTTATTATTTTCTACCTAGTTACCAGCCTGTGTTTGGCGCCTATAAACACAGAAAGTCAGCTCAGCTGGAAATAGATGTGATCCACACTAATTAGTATCTCATCTGCTAGAAAATACAGAAAAAGGCACAGCCACATAAGCTGCAAAACTGAGTGCTAGCAGATTGAGACTCTGGAAATGCATCCAAGAAGGTGGGGTAGGAATCAGGAAACTAAATGGGTACACATGGAAGCAAAAGGAGGACAGGAAGGTATATAGGGAGCAGGCAGGGTGCTCATCACTCCCAGAGTTAGTAACGGGACATAGGGTTTCATGGTGCCCAGTCACCAGGCTGGGATGTGCAGGCATCCTTCTGTCTGACCACTCACTCTTGACCGATGTGTAAGGCTGCTTTCGACGTGAGAACAGAGGACAACAACAGCCTGGTGGCACCTGAGAAAGCCGGCATTTTGCAGCTTTTGAAGGCACTAGGTGCATGCTGGCAAGTCGCCGAATGCCTGCTGTGAAATTCAAGCCCTTGGTGAAATGCAATTTCCGCACGAGCCGCCTGCCGCTGAGGAGAGGGCAGCAAGGCGCAGGGACCGAGCACAGACCCGCAGCTCCACACCCTGCCCGGGCAACACAGGCTGGAGCCCAGCCAGTTCCTCCCACGGATCCTTTATAGCCTCGTCTCTTCTCTGTGGAGCCCCGCTCCGGTGCATTTCAGGCTGCCGAACCCAGATGGGAGCTCTGGATGTTTTCCTTCCTATCCGCAGAAGCCCTTTTATCTTTCAGCTGCCACATCGATCCCAACAGGAAAACAATCAGCAAGTCTATCAGCCAGAGACATCAAGGACACAGACGTGTTTAAGCCTCACTCCTGCTCCCAGCCCTTATCTGCCCGAATGCAGCTGTGTGACACTCTGAAGAGCCCGAGCTGCTCCCTCACCCTGTGCTATGTCCAGGGCGAGGACCAGAAAACTGCCCAGATCTGCTGCCAGACCCCTGTCTGGCATCGGGGCTGTTCCCAGGGTGTTACCTTTTGCCGACCACCTTGGATGAGTGACAAGTGGCGTTGAACAGAAAGGAAGTTGTGACACCCGTGGAGGCCCTCGTGACTCGTCACCTGCTTGTGAGGTTCTTCCCAATTCCCCTTCGTCCGCACTGAACTGGCACCAAGCGAGCCACATCAGAGACTGCCTCTTGGCTAACAGTCATGCAAGAAACCCTTAATCTACTTTTAAATAAAGGCTGACTACTCTGAAAGATGAGGGACTAGGGCAAGGAACATAACTAAAAACACAAAACAGGAAAGAAAATACACAGATGTTCCCTGGGTCTTCCAATACAAGCTCCAGAGAGGTTATGCAAGATGGGCACTATGGTATTCACATCCAGTTTCTGCTGCTGTTCAGAGCTGCTGCAGAGTCCTGGAGATAAGCTTTCAGCCCTGCGATAGATGCCTTCAGCCTGTCTGGGCAGTGTCCTTCAATTCTGCCCAGGAGTGCGGCAACTAGCAGTAAAAAGAGCATGTAATCAGCTGTAATTAAAACCCACCATCACACCTACCAGTGAAGGGAAAGGATTCAGACAAGATGTCCCCTGCTCCCACAGAGAAGTCTCTGTCCTCGTAAGCCTCCTGGGAGGGAGCAGGAGCCCTTTTCTTGCAGGGAGGAAAGCTCAGGGTCACGCTCGTTACCAGCAATTGCGTGGCCGGGCTGGGAGCAGGTCTGTGCAATGCCCCATTTGCAATGCCCAGATAAAACATCCTTCAGGTGTACAACACGTCTTGAACTGGGTAGTGGCTTCTGCGTTGTGACTGACAAGGGGAACCAAAACCTATACAGCACGTAGCCACCCAGTGCCTGGTGCCCAAGAGCGGCTGCTGGTTACCGCATGACCTGAAGCTAATTAAACCCGATGACTTGTATGAGCAAGGCTGCTTTGCCACGTTGTCTACTGCCTGAGCAATAAAAGGAACTGTTTTATTTTTGGCCTCTCATTGACACAGCATAGCACTGAGACGCAGATGTGGTAAATTTTCTCGGGCATTAAAGTGCTGAAATGAAAGGGTCATTGCAGCAAATTTTGTCCTTCAAGTTCTTAAGCAGGACACAGACCATCACAGCCTGAGTCATCCAGCCTCACAGCAGCACAAACTTGCTGTCTATACCCTGGGTTGCCTTTTTACGGTAAATCCACCTCCTTACCAGCCTGTCACGGCACAAAGCTTTTAGCAATTAATATTTCTGCGCCGGTAGGAACATCCCCTGCAGTTTGAGGATGCAAACAGTTTCTTCCTGGTAATCCACAGTGCAGCTGCCAGAGGCTACCAATCTGAGCCGGAGCCTCGGTGTTATTTTAAGCACTGTTCCCAGCTGCAGCAGCACTGTGTTCACCAAAACCCTTCCTTCTAGAAAGGAAGAAAACTAGCCAGGATGTACGGTGACTTTCAGGGGACCAAGTGTTGACTCTTTCCTAGCATATCATGAGGATAAAATTAATCCACACTTTAGCACAGACGGTGAAGAAACCTATACACCTTGTATGCTCAAATTCATGTATTTTGGTCCCTTTAACTCAAAATTTAATACACATCCCTCGAACTCCAGCCCGATGCCAGGACCTAGATGAATATTGTATTCATTCCTATCACAGAACAAACATGTAGCATAGTCACTGAGCTGTATTAAAAGCCAAAGGTAGGGACCCACCTGTAAGTGAGGATGAATGAGGTCTTTGAGGGATTGGAGGTCAACGTCAGACTGACACAGAGCAGAACGCCAAGCAGAATTTGTGCATTTCTGATTCACCTGTGGCTAGGTAGCCAGCCCCCCTGCACACCTACATGGACCCAGCTGTGATCCTTCAGAGTGTTTTTCTTACTTTACTGTTTTACTGATTAGAACTGAGGTCAGGGTAGAGAGCTCCAGACACACACAGAGGGAGCATTGATGCTATGGGGTCAAACTGTGGCTAACAGTGACACCCCGGGAGTACACCCCACGCCGTAAGAGCACTATACACACACATGTGCTATCTCACACGTAGGCAGGAGCAAGCAAAGAAAAGAGGCAGGTGTGCTGCACTCACTGAGGGCTCTGCACTGCTTGCAAGCTTGGTGATGTGCACACGTACCTGAGAAGAGCAATTAAGACAAGAGCTCTGCTTCAGGGTCACCAAGTGCCTGTGGCCAAGTCCTGCTGCTTTTCTGCTCCCCTGACCACGTTGAAAAGCTTAGACATGTCCACCAGGTACAGGGGTATAATGGTAGCGGGTGCCAGGAAAATGCCCTTGAATGAAAAAAGTGATGCCCTTCCTAAGGGACGGGGTGAGTGCATCCCCCACCACTGCCCACCCACGCTTCCTCCCTCCCTTGGCCGCCTGGCAGCATGGCCCACCTGAGGGACGCCCCACAGCAGCTTCACCCAATGCCCCACTACAGCCTTGGGCAGGATGCAAATAAACCCAACCGCGAGTCGCAGGCAGTACCTGCAAAAGTTTTTAGGATGCCAGCAGAGAGGTTTCCCTCCCCGTATGCACACTCACCACAGGGCACAAACTCAAACAGCTTCTGTTTTAACTACCCGTCGAGGGAAACACTCAATTATCATCTCAGTCAATTTAGCAAAGGGTCGCTTAAGATAAAACAAACTGAATAAAGGTGGGCACCTTGCATAATCTAAATCCCATTTACTCCCCCGCACAGAGTAAATAAAAAACCCCCCAACTATCTGGTATATTGTGCACCATGGCCTACTCAGAAGCATGTGTATAATACACATCCCCATTCTAAAAGTGGTTAGAGGAGGGGTGTAATGAGCCATGGAGGAAACATCAGGAAGATTAATCCAAGTGCTCAGCCAGGTCTAAGGTCTCCCAGCTTCAGTCTGCTTTCCCATGGTGGGTCTTGGCAGTCAATGCTAACAAACTGAAGCAGACCCGTTGGCCAAGAAAATGACGGTATGAGTTATGGGACTAGGTGATGGCACTTAAAATGATGGTTTGCATAGTGCTTCAGTCACAAAAGAAAGGCTGAGGGGGATGTTGCTGACCAGCATGCCATGCTCTCAGCTGGTTTTATTTAGAATATATACAGGAAACATCCACATTCAAACCTTTGGAGAAGAATAAGTTTACAAAGGGTCACCCACAAGGTTAAGACTGCCAGTCCGAGATGGAGCATAAAGTGGTAAGAACTACATCAAAATGAGGCGGTTCAGACGTGTCATATAGACCCAAGGAGAATTATGCACATGGAAGACAGGGAGGTGATTCGAGACAGCCAGCATGGCTTCACCAGGGGCAAGTCCTGCCTGACCAACCTAGTGGCTTTCTACAATGGAGTGACTGCATCAGTGGACAAGGGGAGAGCTACGGATATCATCTATCTGGACTTCTGCAAGGCCTTTGACACAGTCCCCCCAAAACATCCTTCTCTCTAAGTTGGAGAGATACGGATTTGACGGGTGGACTGTTCGGTGGATAAGGAACTGGCTGGATGGCCACATCCAGAGGGTGGTGGTCAATGGCTCGATGTCCAGATGGAGAGGGGTTACAAGTGGTGTCCCTCAGGGATTCGTACTGGGACCGGTGCATCTTCATCAATGACACAGACAGTGGGATCAAGTGCCCCCTCAGCAAGTTGGCTGACGACACTAAGCTGAGTGGTGTGGTTGACAGGCCAGAGGGACGGGATGTCATCCAGAGGAACCTGGACGAGCTAGAGAGGTGGGCCCGAGCAAACCTTATGAAATTCAACAAGGCCAAGTGCAAGGTCCTACACCTGGGTCGGGACAATCCTCGTTATCAATACAGGCTGGGGGACGATGTGATAGAGAGCAGCCCTGCGGAAGAGGACTTGGGGGTACTCGTGGATGAAAAGCTGGACATGAGCCAACAATGTGTGCTTGCAGCCCAGAAGGCCAACCGCATCCTGGGCTGCATCAAAAGAAGCATGGCCAGCAGATCCAGAGAGGTGATTCTCTCCCTCTGCCCTCGTGAGGCCCCACCTGGAGTAGTGTCCAGCTCTGGAGCCCTCAGCACGAGAAGGACATGGACCTTCTTGTTGGAGCAGGTCCAGAGGAGGGCCACAAAGATGATCAAAGGGCTAAAGCACCTCTCCTATGAAGACAGGCTGAGAGAGCTGGGGTTTTTCAGTCTGGAGAAGAGAAGGCTCTGGGGAGACTTTATAGCAGCCTTCCAGTACCTGAAGGGGGCCTACAGGAAAGCCGGGGAGGGTCTGTTTGCAAGGCTATGTAGCAACAGGACGAGGGGCAATGGTTTTAAACTAGAGCAGGGTAGGTTTAGATTAGACATTAGGGAGAAGTTCTTTACAATGAGGGTGGTGAAACACTGGAACAGGTTGCCCAGAGAGGTGGTGGAGGCCCCATGCCTGGAGACATTCAAGGCCAGGCTTGATGAGGCTCTGAGCAACCTGATCTAGATGAAGATGTCCCTGCTTACTACAGGGGGGTTGGACTAGATGACCTTTAAAGGTGCCTTCCAACCCAACAGATTCTATGATTCTATGATTATCTGTTGGATGAGAAAAATCAGGAGCTGCACAGGCCCTCGGATTTCCTTAGGCATGTGGTCCCAAAGCTCTGCTCTTATTCTAGAAAGTTTGTGTGCAAGCTTGACAACTGTTACCCAGCCACTGCACACGTTGGATGAGGAAAGAAAAACCTTTTCCAACACCCTTGCCAGTTGCTCATGCAATACTTAACATTATTGGTTCTCAAAGGCTGTCATGGCACCTTCTGCCTTGGCCCTCCCCAGTCCCAAAAGGCCTGTTGTCCTGGAGAAATATTAGATAGCACCTACATCCCGAAGACTGCGTAGATACAAGTCCAGAAAGGACTTGCATAAGTAGCAGGTTATTACAGCAAATTCCTAGGCTCTCCAGACACTTTCAGTTTTGCGATGTCCAACAACATTTTTTAAAAAATTTATTCCATCGTTAGTTGGATGGGGAAGAATTTGTGATCAAGAGGTAAGCAACATTTTTTGTGATGGCTGTTTAGGCTGAGGAACCCTGAAGACTAAGTTGCTGTGATGCCATTTCAGAATTAAGAACAGATAATGTTGATTCCTCATCCATATCTCTGGGCAGGAAGAGAATGATGGACATTGCTTGAAAGAACACTGCTCGAAGGTATGTGTATAATCAGGGAGCAAAAAAGGGGCTGCTCTACCTTGCATGTAATTTGTGAAGGGAAAAATACTTTGGGCTAACCCAGAAGAGCTGACATGTGCCTGCAAGAACAGCACGGTCCTAAAGTCAGAGTTGCACGCAGGTGAGAAATCAGTTGGCAAACACAGTTACAACAGGCTCTGCTCCAGAGAAAGCTTTCTGATTGCAGAAAAGGAGCTTGGATTATAAAGATGGAAAATGGCACAGAGGAGGAGAAAACCAGCAGAGAATGGTTAATCTCAGCTGTTTGTACTGGAGACACTAAGCACTGAGGCTGTAGGAGCCGCTTCTTCCACCAGACTCGGCAAAAGCTGAGGTTCTGAAACCCCCAGTGGTAGTGAAAGCTCCTGGGTCCTGACCCTCCTCTCTTCCTCTAACTGCACTTGATTACAATGATGAACTACAGAGCTAGAGAAACACAAACCAAGATAATTATGAACTCTAACGGATTTGTCATAGAATAGGTATCTGCCCCGCCGGGTACCCAACAGCCTCTGTAACTTCTTTTGTCCCTTCTACAGGTTTGGCTGCTTGGGCTCGAGGCCAGCCCAGACAGATGCAACTATGTGGCCCTGGACGCTGCTGCTGGGAAAAGAGCTGTGAGAAGCCTCATCACCACCTCCCCTGTTTCACTAAGTAGCTGCATTTTCTTGCCCATGGTCCTTGCCTCAGCTAAATTATGACCATGGCTACGCCTGCCCAGGTACCTTGCTGACCCAGGCCCAATTTGCTTTTCTGGCTTGACCTTGGACTTGCCTTTTTCCTAGGGACTTGCCTGGTGACCGCTGGACTGTGACTGGCCCTGGTTACTGTTGCTGGACTTGCTCTGCTCGCTTTGCTCAATTACCCTGGGACTGCATTGGTGAGGCCACTGCCCTGCTGTCACCCTTCGCTCCAGCTCATCTCATCTTCCCTTACAGAGCAGCACCTGACATTGCTGCTCCTTGACACAAAAACTTAATTATGGAAACCAAAATGTTACACATATAACCTTGATACCACTGAAGATAATTGCCACCAGCAGCAGTGGCATAGACGGGCTCTTCAGAAAACCTTCACTTATGGATGGATTTACTAGATGAGTAGAATAAAGTTTTTAAATCAATAAAACTATATATGTATGCCTAGAAGTTCTGCTTATACGTATACCTAGAAGTTTTGCTCACGTATTAGCACCATTATTGGTGCAATACCTCCTAAGGAGGGAATTTGTTTTTGCCTGTAGCAGGTCTGATTTAAAATCCTTTCAGTGCTGACTTGAGATAGTCCTGAAACTGCCCCAGAAATAACAAATGCAAAAGTAGCAGAAATTACAGCTGTGCTACAGAGCCTGCCTGAAAGGCTCTTCCTGCCCAGAGACGTCACTGGCATTTGCTTGTTTGGAAGATGCAGCAAGATAACGGGCCCTAGAGATAAGGTTCTCCCTCATTTTGGCAGGGGCTGAGACCTGAAGCTGATGGTGGGGCACCTCTCTGCTGCCATACCTGCATCTTGTCACTCTAGTCATTTACCCTGCTCTTTCTACCCTCAAAAACAGAGAGATGCAAATTCTACCTCTCTCTCTCACACCAGATAGGGTGTGAGAATCTTAGGTTTGGTCTTTCCTGGAAACCTTTTCTCTGGCTTCAAAATCACCCTGAGCAGATTATTTCAGGGATGGCTTGCTTTTCTACTCCAGCAGAGCAGGAACTGGACTCTCCTCCACAGATGCTGCAACATGTTAACATCAGAGCAGTCACCCACGCAAAGAGGTTGGCACAGAGGCAAGTACAGAGACTTTAAGGCAAGGGACCTAGAAGGCTCATTTAGGAGGGCTCTGGGAGCAGAAGCTTTGGACAGGGTGGAAAATCGGAAATTTGAACTGAGTGAGGGTAGTCCTGGGCAGAGGAGCAGCCTCTGTGAAGAGTGAGGGCTCTGCCTTAGGATAAGGATGAAAAAGAGATTGTGCTGAATGTGGAGGTCTTTGGGACAAGAGCAATTGGAAGTTAGGACCCCAAGTTCTGTTTTTCTGGTGGAAACCAGCTGCATGATCAGATCTCAGCCAGGGTATTTCCTCTTCTGTAGCAACTCTGCTGGTTTCTCATTTCCTGTAGCATCTCAGGAAAGCTCTGACCCTCATTCTCCTCAGTGCTGGTTCCTGTTCCTCCCATCCTTTCTCTTCTGCAGGTAGACAAGCATAAGGAAACCATCTTCCCCCTCCCGCCTCCCCCCTCAACCTCAGTACTCTTCCTTTGCCCCAGTTTCTCCAGTCACAAGTCATCATCACAAGCCATATCAAGAACAATTCTCCTTTAGAACACACACCAGCTTAGAAGATCTTACCTCTAACTGGGTCCTGCAAGATCTGGTCATAGAAATGGGGGTATCTGTAGAAAAAAAAACCTAAAGAGCCAGATACAACTGCAGGAAGATCACCAAAAATGCCAGACTGCTGCAAAAACAGCAAGCTCTTTGTACAATGATCGGTTCTCCAACTACTTATTCCAGGTCCCACTGGAGAACAAAATGGCATAAGACATTCACATCCATCAGAGACGGTCCTTTTAATATTGTCTGTAATCTGTGACAGGTAACGCCATTCATGCTTTTTCGAGTATTCAAATCCATGTTTTATTATTATTAAAGTTAAGATGTTAGAGCATGACTTTCATAGAAAGAAATAAACTTCAGAGCAAATTTTGCAGGCATGAGGCGTACGGGCTTTGGTTATATTTAGTAACGCGATTATAGTTTTGTTCTACTTTGTGTTGGAGTGCTATCAGTTGATCCTGCCTCTTTTCATTCCATTTGGATTTGTTCTTTCTTAAATTAATGAGGACTTAGCAGAAAGTAAAACACATGCTATTTAATAAGGTTTCAGATTAAGTACTAAAGAGCCACAAACATGTTGAAGTCTACTTGAAAGCCCCACAGCTTTGCTCATCCTTAGTCACGATTGTTTTCAGAGCAAACTGCAGTGTCATCTGTGTCCCAACATGAAGATTAAGCTTATTAACCCTTGTCAAGATACTCTGATGTTTGTTGTTGACACGTTCACTCCAGCATTTTTTCCTAAAGCCTAGTCTCCTTGAGCCTGATACCAATTTGCCTGCAAACCTCTCATGTTACAATTAATTAGGTTCTTGCAAAGCCCACCTTTAGTGCGACAGCATCTCCCTTTTCTTCCGCATAAGAAGGGCCAAGCATGTCAACATTTCACTAGAAACAACAGATTACTTTATCATATGAGCTGCAACTGCATCATATAGGAGAGTCTGGGCATTTTCCTCTTGATCTGTTTAGCCTTGGAAGGCTATCAGAAGTTACATCAAGGTATGCAGGGGGCTTTCAGAGCACCACTTAACGCGTACTATTCCAGGCTGTGCCATCTGAGGAACATGGTAATGGTAACATTTGAGTGTATTTACAGCTGAAGGCCTATGTTAAGATTTGTGCTGTACAATTTGTATATCCAACCCTTGCTTACACATCAATAATTGAAAAACTACAAAACCTAAAGCATCTGCTGGAGTGTTTATTCTGTAGCCATGCTGACCCTGGCAGCTTTCATTTAGGATGCTCAGTCTCTGCTAGAAGCGGTTAGATTCCCTTGCTTAGAAAACTTCTAGCTTTATTTTTATTTTCAGCCTTAGCGCCTTGTGTTCCTGCCATTTTCTACACAGGCTGCATTTGCTGGCAGAAATTTATCTGCCACTGTGCATCTAGATTTTTGCTCCTGATGAGGCCAGCTTGAACGTTATGGTAACCTGCTGGTTGTGACAGGTGAGTAAATTGACATAGAAAACCTGATTCTTTTAGAACAGAATCCTTCCCTGTAAAATACCACAGAAGGTAGAAATAAAATATTTGGTTTAGTTTGAGGCATTCAGGATTTGGGGGGAGGGAGGGTAAAGAGTCTGAGAGATAACCCATTGCAAGACACCTTCTGTTAAAACAAGTGAAAAGGCAACTCATTTTGCATGCCATTATTTCTAACTAAACTTAATTGACTGCCTGTCCGCTGTCCTCCCAGCCTATCACAAAAAAAATGCCATCTTTACAGCAGTTTGAATGGAATATATGACTAACGATACTCTACCTATGCATTGTTCAGTCTCCATATCTTCTGGAAGGGTGTAGGATTTCTTGCATGTAACCACATTAGAGAAAAATTTCTTTTCAATGGAAATTATGAAACTGAAGTTCTTGTAGTACGTAGTCCTTCATCAGTGCAGCTACATTTCTTAAAGCAGCGCAATGTGAAATGATGGTGGCATAGAAGAGCAAAGGCACAACCTACGAATGAAACACACGACTGACTTAGGAATCAAAACCATGGTGTTCTGGCTTTCACACCAACAGTAGATGAAAGACAGCTTGGAAAGATCCTTGTTCAAGCAACTGTGTCTCACTGAATGATGTGGCAGGGACAAAGGCACAGCATCAGAAGTGAATCTAAAACCATCTGTTAAATGTCATCATGCACAAAATGTGTTACTGCATTAGCTCCAGATCCAGGCATTCAGATCCACATTCTGTCTGGGATACTAAATAAAGAGCAGAAAACTCTTAAGCTAACAGAACAGAAATATTAACCTTAATAAAAAATGTATGCAACTAATCACCCTGTTCAGAGAAAACCCAGAAGGGGGTTTGCAGACAGGTACTGTGTGCCAAGACTGTCTGGGGTTTTGCAAAAATAGATTTCAAAAACCCTATGGTGGACCCAGAGCTGGAAATGCTGCTCAGGACCGAGATGTCCAGCAAAGACAAATAAACTTCTTGTGGCACTGGCAAAAATTCTGAGTTCCCCAGAGCCCGGTAATGCCACTGCTATGCTAAATACCTGCTCAAAATTACTTGGAGCACAAACCCAAGAACTCAAGGCCTAAAGACGATCACTTTTATAACAGTTTTATTCAAGTCTGTGTGCTCTAGTGTTGAGACAAGGCCTAGATCAGCATTACACTGTAATACAATAATTTTAGCCATTGAACCAAGCCTGCTTGGCATCCTTGGTTTACAATTTACAGTACATCCAAAAAAAGAGCAAAGAGAAAAGAAATCCCAAAACGCCAACAACTTTCATTAGCTCTTTGCTTCACTTAAATATTGTTCTATAACATAAAATAATTTAATACAAAAAAGAATTGTAATCCAAATACACATAATACATTGACACAGAACAGAGGAAAGATACAGTAGATTATGCACAAGAGTATTCAGTTGATGTGTTACCTACAGTGAAACAAACTGGACATTAATATAATTTAACTATTTAAGCCCAAGAGGGTCAGAGGCAACAAGTCCGGGTCACAAATAAAGCTTTTTAAAAAATAATGCAATCTTCTTTTCCTCTAAGCTTCCTGCTGTACAGAAGTTAAAGGAAGGCTCCAACAAATCACTTAATTTGACAACATTTCATCACACAAACAAGAAAAACTTGGTGGCCTCTGTTATTTTACTCAACTCTGGGATACATTACCATTTGCTAATGTAACTGCTTCATTGCAGGTTCTTCGGGCAAAACATACCTTCAGGTGCTATTTCCATAGCAACAGACTTTTTTGAACACTACGAACAGAAGAGAAGACATACAGAGGTCCCCAAAACCAGACTGGAATACTTAAGTTGTAAGATGAATCCCAGTCCTGTAGAGTTTGGAGTTCCCTATGAAGTACCCAACACCCTCCACACAGTGATTTCAACACAAGCGGGAACTATCCCATATCTCAAAAGAACAGACATGGGGGCATGTTCTTACACTAGAGTAATCTACTCACCTGGTTCTTCAGATTTACGACATTGTACCTAGGAAAGTCAGGTCACTGATTTTTGCATCTGGCTTTAAATAGAAGCAGGAGCAGATCCACAATTAATAAGGCAAAAGAAAGAAGTAGCTTATAAAAAGGAGGAGGAAATACATTCTCTGGCTGAGAAATTCTTAGACTTTCAAAGCCACAGAAGAGACATTTTAAAAGCACAGGTATTTTCCCTGATTTTTCCACCACTGTTGCCCTGCCCACTCCATATAAGCCTCTCAACTTAAGTCAGGCAAGATATCTCAGGTACTTCCAGCTTGTCCTGAATTTATGACAAAGAAATCATATACACCAGCACGAAGCGCTGCGCCAACAGCTGACAAGCAAGAATCCATGAACTCTAGTAACAGTGGTGGATGTTGATCACTGCTGAACTTGTCAGGTCTGTTCACCAGCCTGGAGGGATGCATTTTTGAAAAGAGAAGAAAACACCTGAGAAAAGGCCTCAGGTTAAACTGACATTTGCACAGACAACCTCCACACACCACTTACGGCCCCTTTACAGCTAGCAATCTGCTAATGCAGAAGTCGTTGATTGTTCCTCCTGTGTCAGAAAACATTCTCAAAGCTTACCCTGTTTATGGTAAGAATTAGCAGTCAAGTAGGCATGGCATGTGCAGTCATGGAAAGGCCACATAAGTCCGCAATAAAACCAGCATTCACTCAGAGGCTTGTGAAGGAACTCTTTCCTCAGGTAAATTGACTCTTTCTTCTGACAATCCACAGAGCCTGGTTTTTCACCATTAATCTTGACAGGACAATCCCCCAATTTAGATTAAAAGAGCTTTGCTGAATTGGGGTCTTGTACATTTTGACCCACAGATACATTCCACTGACTTCAGTGATGTTCAAGGATGTGATGAACAGCTTTTTGAATTGAGGCCTCTTCCCTTCTAACTTGAAAGTTAATTACCCTAAATATGAACTTTTACTTCTAGATGTTCCTGGCTTTATGTGGTTTTTTATTGTAACTGCCGAATATGAGGGGCACTAGTGCCTACTGACTTTAACTGGATCTAGGTATATTCTCCACTTCAAATTTAGCCATCCCCCAAAGAGACCTTTGTTGCACAAGAATGGATTTTTTCTCTCTGCAAAGACCACTGGCCAAACTCAAACTGTTCAACTGGCAAATACTCCTATGCTTTCTTTTGTTTTGTTGTTTTGGTTTGTTTTTTTTTTTCCCCTGTGGCTTTATTCTTTATGGTTGTCAAGACAACCTTGGAAACAAAGCAATGGCAGAAGTGATGCAGTAACGCCTGCTTGAGATGCAGTGTGAAAAAGTCAGCCCAGAGGTATTAGCCCCCCTATTCAGATACAAACACTAACCCTGTTGACACTGTAGAGCTGCTCACTAAAGCATGCAAGATGGAAGAATTAGCCTACTATGAATATCTGGGCCATTAGTCGAGTCATTTTGTGACACAGATTGGGCCTGGGAGAAAAACACATTACCCAACTCGAGAAGCGGCCACATCCAAGTAACCCAGGTTGAGAAGTGGCCACATCCACAAATTCCATAAGAACCTAAGGAAGAAGCTCAGTTCTCCTCCAGATGCAGTTAAACTCAAGAAGCTCAGTGTGCAACCAAGCCATGCCAAATAGTAATCAGAGGCCAGGTTTGTTCTGAAACTCAATGAGGAGAAACCAAGTACAATCATTCCCAAATAACTTGTTCATTTATATACTGAAATCTGCTGTTAGCAGCATTTTTATCAATGAAGCTTGGAAAAACACCAGCATGTCTTCCTGCTCCATTATAACTTCTGCTAAGAGAGCAAGACACAAAAGAATCAGGACATGGCTAGAACAACGTTTCTTCTTTCTCAGACCCATATATCTCTCTTCAAGACAAGGAGGTTCGCGTTATCCAACCTCAACATCTGTTCTTGAGAAAGTGCTAAATTGGAACAATCATGGTAGAACAGGGAGACAGTGTCAATCACTCTGAAATAGCATATATAACATGCATTATTCTGGTCTTATGTTGGAGTTTCAGCCAACAACTTTTGAACACAATGTAGGTTCTCACTAGCTATCCTGGCAGCTAAGTTTTGAGCATGGACAAGATTTTGTTGTTTTGGTTTGTAATATGAAATTCTTGATGATTCTGAATGAAGCCCTCCCTGCCCAGATTGTTTTTCAAATAATTTTTTTTAAGCAAATAAAACTTTGGCATCCCTCCCGTAAATTTGTTCTAAGCACCCTTTTGCTAGCTGTGCATCCATCTGACCCATCAGCTACAGGCCAAACAGTAGCCCACTTCAAGCTGAGCTTATAAATCCACTACACTACACACTAAAAATGTGTCATGATATTATTAATATTAGCTACATTGGGCTGTCTGCACATTATTAGCATTCAGATACAATAAGGACTGTATTAGGATCTGATACATTAGGAAAACAATACTGCAAATACAGGGAAACAACCAGGATTGCGTGTAGGACCACTTTTAGAGCACATGAGATTATTTAGAAGAAAAATAAATCTGTTTTCACAAAACCGACCTTCACTTTTAAAAGCAATACTGACCAATATGAAATCACCACCTTTTGGTCTGTGGACAATCAGCTCTTCCACAGGTCTGAAACCATTAAGAAAAATGCCCTGCCTTGTAATTTATTATTTATTTTGGAGATATACATAGTAAAAGCAAGTATAATCTTATAAAACTGAACTGCTGGCTTTATTTTTCCACCAGGAATTTGCATGTCAGAGCCTCTGTCCTCCCATCATTCCAGCTTCAATTGCCTAGCTAGAGCAATTCTTACTAAAACTTACGCTTTCTTCCAATTCCATCTCTACAAATGAGGTAGTTCAGGGTAAAATAAAACCAACCAACCAGAAATTAAGTAACTACACATTCCTCAAATTACTCACCTATGATGCCAAGAGATTACCAATCAGCTAGTATCCCTCCCTCCTCTGACTGCATTAAGAAGGATAATTTCACTCTTTTATTCGCTATTTCCCGACAACCTCTGCTTTAACTTCTCCCAGTTGAGTCTAATACTTCTAGCTTGGAAACATTTTAGGTCGAAGCGCACCAAAAACATGTACTGGTTTCTGTCTTAGGCCCCCAGGTACTACAGTGACAAGAATTAATAACTGATAAAGATGGGATAGGGGCAGAATTCTAATTGAGAAATAAGGAGAGACAGTAATAGTACACTTCTTTCCACAAGGGTGTACGTACATCAGTAAGTGGGAGGACATGAAATGTTTACTGTGCTGGTGTTTGGACTAATGCGTGATGAATAACACTACACAACTGAAAACTACAAACCAGGAGTTCCCTCCAAAAAACAGCCTCAGGCCCTAGCAAGGAGGCATGTGAGATAGAAGGCACCTAGGAATGCAGGATGCACGTAACACATACATAGGTATTTCACAGGCTTAAAAGACCAAGCCAAAAACCAAACAGTTCAAGAAGCCATTCTCAGTAGGAAAACTATGTTCCTAGCTATTTAGAACCAAAGAAAAAAAGATTTTTCACTCATGTACAGAAGGAGATTAAACGCGTTTCTTGTATCCAAACATTGAAGAAATGCTGAACACTTTCCAGTTGCAAAAAAGGGAGATCCTTAGATCCCCCTTAGGAGGGAGGTTAGAGAGGAACAATAATAATTCCAGTAGCTACACATCAGACCCACCACCCAGTCACCAGTGGGAAGTTACCTTTTAATTAAATACACACACCTGTTAGCCTGGGAATGACTATTTTTAAGATACGAAAATAAAGCTGATGTAGGTGATTTCAGAAACTGTATTAATCTCCGACCAATGGCAAAGCTGCTTAAAAAAGCCAAGCATGAGGAAAAAACAAAAGCAAATGCACATTTTCACAGCAGCATGTGACTTTCTGTTATCACGTTCAATAGAGGGAGCAGCAGAATAAGCCATAAATGCATTTCCATACTGCCTCGTCAAACTGTGAAAGTAGGGTTGAAGAAACAATAAACAAACAAGAGTTAACAAATTATTTTGTTTGTTAACCACAAAAAAAAAAAAAGGAGGAAAACCTAAACCACAATCTGGATTGGAAATAGAAAAAGACAAAAATTTGGTTAAAGATCCTGTCCAGCTTGATACAATACCACTACAATACCACTGGTTGTGCAAACCACCATATTCTAATCTTACAATAGGAAATTGAACAGAATAACATAGGAAAGCATTCTTTCCTAAAGGTATCTTAATTATATGATCAACCAAAGGTTTATGAAGTCTGAAAGTTATCGTCTGTGACAGCATGAGTATGTTTTAGTTCTCTTTGTACATACATGCTGCATTTATTGCTTGTTTGCAAATGTTTTAACACATGCCTATCCCCTCACTCTAATGTCCAGTTTTACCCAAATTATAGCCTTAAGTGAGTTACAAATATTAAAGCTAAGAAACTGTTCTGCAGCGATAGGATAAGGATCAGAAAATTTCATTTCCAAATATAGGCGTCCTTGTTTCGTACTGAAAAAGGTGAAGCCAAAAGGAGGACCTATATCACCGTGCAAGATTTGCGATAGCGTTCGTAAGAGTTCTTGAGAATATTTCCAAAATACATCAAAAAGATTAGAAAGCAAGAAGCTTTTTTTCCAAGAAGAAAGGTTTCAAAAAACCCAAAAGAAACAAACCCAGTAATATTAGCTTAAAATGACTCACAAAAGTAACAGGCTATCATTGGATTTTGGGATATAGTATTAGGTTTGGTTCCATACATCTAATGGGACTCCAGGTCCCATATTCATCCCACAGAGATGGACTAAGTTTCAAATAAAAGTTACGCTCAAGATAGAAAGGTGACTCAAGATGGGAGGTTTCCTGTCATTTTCTATTTAACAGAACACTCCATATGACAAAGACCTTTCTTTACTTGACCATTACTGCCTCACCTTCCAACAGAAAGAGAGGTATCCAGTTTCATGACAAACTGAAGTACCATCTCTATGCAGTATTGTCCACAAAGTCTTAAGATAGCAGCATGCTATGAAGAGGAAGGCAACTACTCCCATTCCTAGAGGTACAGAAGAATACTTCATCATAAAAGCAGGCCAAACCAGAACTGGTCTTTCCACATCAATAAAGAAAAATTCACTTTGAAAATACTCATTTTGTTAGAAAACCATTACAAAAGGAATATTTTCACTGAGGTTCCCTGCCCCAAACTAAGTATTAACCCACTGCAAGAATAATCTGAAGGAAAAAAACCCAACAACCCACAAACCTACAAGAAGTTATACTTGCACCTCTAAAGAGTATTGAAAGGAGATAAGACTACTTGCTGGCAAAACAGAGCGCTGTGCAGTCCATAGGAAGCAATAGTATTAGAAAAAAAAAACATAACTATTATCACCTTAGTTTTGACACAAAAGCTTTCTTCTCTCTGCCTGTCCCACACTCAATTTCTGTGAAACCAGTAGAAATGTATCAAAAAAATTGTCACTTTTGCACTGGTTGCTATGTCTGTGCCTTCCCTCCAACTTTACAGGACAAAACAAACAGGCTACAAGGACAGCATATTTTGAAGGGCTGGCAAATTTTTTCTATTTCCTAAATCAGCACATCAGTTACATAGATTAGTGATACAGCTGACTATTTGATAGAAAATACATATCTATTTCCAGACCAGAAAACTCTCAGCAACAATCTTACTACTATCAGTTAAAAAATTCGTCACTTCCTCTTTGTGAGCCCTGTAATTACTTTAACACGTCTTACCCCATTCTTTCATCATTATGTTTTAGACTGCTCAGTGATTTTGTGCTCTCGTATTATGTTTTTCTCATTGTCTCAGAAAAAAAAAAGTGCAACTTATTCAGATATTTAAGAAACAATGTATTTATTAATTTTTTTTAATAGCAAGATTTTCACCATCTTCCTCAAGAACACTGCTAGAAAGGTATGTCAATCAACATAATTATGAAACTTTTGTCTCACTGACAAACGGGAATAGCAGTAGCCAGTAGAAAAAAATATTTGTGAGCTGACTGGCTCATATCTTCTCAGTATCTTGTGGACTACAGTGAAGCACTCCTTTGGAGATTTGGAGCATCTCAGCTCCAAAACTGGGAAGGAAAAAACCCAACAGATTAAGAAAGGAGAGAAATCAAGCCAGGATGGGAGAAATGGATGAGGTTACAAGAGGTTACAAGCTAACTTAAACATGCACATAGCCTCTGGCCTTAGGACACCAGTTGCAACAGCTTTTGGGATGCATAAGGTAAAACACCTGACAATGCTTTGCCTTGAGAGCCCCCCTCTGCCTGTCAGAGAATACCCCACCACCGGCTAAAGCTTTGTTTCTACAACAGACTACTCTTGCCTGATACCTCAGGTCAGTCACAGGACTCCCAACTGGAAGACAGTTATGAGTTGATGCTCAGACAATACCTCACTGTATTTCACATGCTAGATTCAATGAAGATAACTGCATCCAAGGACTGCTTAAAAAAAAAAAAAAACAAAAACATACCAAAAACTGGCAGCTTTGTAATAGGGAATACCTAGGTTGGAAACCCTGATCTGGAGCCTTGACTCCTTGTCATTGATCCTACCCAGTTCCTTTGATGTAGCAATGTCCATTCTGTGTTAGGGAAGATGCTCTTTGGAGCATAATACTTCTAATAGGTCAGCTACACTCCACCTTCACCAAATGATTAACTAAAAGGGAGATAGGGGGAACGGGTTTTGATACTTCATCCTCAACTTTCCTAAGCAAAAGAGGTGACAGAACAACTTGGCTTTAGAACTGTCTTGCCTGCTGGAAACTTGACTGAAACTTTACTTGGTGAAAGCAACTGGTCAATTATGAGAAAGCTTAGTGGTCTAAGTTAAACCAAAGTGACCTAGAAATGTAACCTCCCATTCCACACAAGTAAATGGGTGTTAAAAGATTTCTGTTTGAATGGAGCTATTCCAGACGATCCTTCCTATGACTTTTGTGATGATACTTTTCGCATAGAAAGTGTTACATTTCATAACAGCTGATCCAGTTTTGTTTCAGACTTTTTAGAATAGTAAGGCAGACTAGGAAAAATAGATAATGTTAATCTCCTGCTTCATGTCCCTCTGACAGTCTCTGACTGGGCCTTCCTTGCCTTTACTTCTATAGCACAATCAAAATCAACCATCTGTTTGGATGGTGTTTACTTTTTTTTTTTTAAGTTTCAGGATCACAAACTGAGTTTTCAGAAAGGGAAAGCAAGAGGACAAATGCTTAAGAAATCAAGAATGTTAAAGACTTACATTTAACAAAAGCGTCAGAAAAGTATCTTAGCCCCACACCAGAATACCTTGTCTACGCAGTCAACACTCTATCCAGCTTCAGCAGCTAGCATAGCATTATTAAAGCTAGCTCTGAAGCATTCAATAGGAAAGCAAAAAAGTACTTCTGCCATTGAATACATTTCATGGAACATGATAAACAAGAAATGTGTGACCTTTCTACACGAAAACATAATGTAACTGCTTGAAAAAAGGGTGCATTTGACTAATGGCAACATGCTGGTTCTAGCCCTCAAAAAGAATTAAAAAAAACCTTAAGTACAGTACTTCCCTACACATGCTGGTTTTTAACATCAGGTTACAAACATATAAACACTCGGGTTCTCTGTGCTGACAGCTGCAAGAAAGTATTCATCTACATTGCCTTCACAGCAGGACTGGACTTCCCTAACAGGCTGAGCACTGCATTGGCAGCACTTTCAAATCATTTATTTGCACCCAAATGGTCAGTAGATTAGCAAAATGAGCACAAATCTGTACAAAAAGAGTGAACAGATATGCTGTACCCTGCAATAAAGCAGACTACCCTATTACACTCACATAAAGGCCACGCACCTTACTTACCATGCCAAAACTGGTGAAGAGTGAAGCTCTCGTTAAAGCCAATAAGATATACCTGCAGAGGCACCGACACACTTGCAATCTCTGTACAGAAAACTGTAAGCACAGGCACACCTGATTTGTGTGACTTCCTCCTTCAAGACAGGGGTCTGTTCTTGCTCCAGAGTTACGAGTTTTTACATATTTGAACAAGAATAGAGTTTTACATGTCTATAGTGCCTTTCACTCAAAGATCTCAAAGGACTTTATACCTATTACATATGTCCCAACCCCTCCCCCTGTGAGGTAGGTATTATCCCTATTATTTACAGATGGGGAAATTCAGGCACAGAGGTTACATTATTTGCCCAAGGTCACATAGTGAGTAAGTGACAAAATAAAACAGAATCCAGATGTTGCGATTCCTGTTTGCACAATCCGACTACTAACAACACAAGCCTCAATTTCAAAAGAGCCTTAAACAATTATCAATGTGCATAAGAACAGTCTTGGGTTCCAAGGGCCACTCCTAAAAAGCGTAGCGTAAGCAAGGAGGAAAAACAAGAAGGAAAAAAAAAGTGAGGGGACAAATAACTTACTGCTGGAAGCTAACACAGCTTCAAAGAAAGAGTTCCTGCTAATTCCCTTCCCAAAGCTGAGGCAGCTTGATTACGAGCCTGGGATGCAGGGGTTGGGAAAAGGAGGCTGATGGAACCAAAGTTTGAAACAAAAAAGCAGGCTAGAATAAACAGCCATACCATAAAGCCCTCATCTTTTTGAAAGCGCAGGGTCATAGAAAAATAGGGCTGAGAAGGACCTCAAGAGATCATTGAAGTCCATCCAACCTGCCTTGAAGCCAGGATCAACACCACCTACTCGTTCCCAACAGTTTAGTTGGCCTATTCTCAAAGACCTCCATCAGTGGAGATGCCATGCCCTTCCTCTGCAATCTGTTCCACCTTGCACTATCACATGAACAAAAGAGGACAAGCGAGTGTAAGACAGATACTTCTGCTCCTTCAGTGGGGGTACCATGATTCCCAGGCCTATCTAATGATCTGAATATATTTCAAAGAAGGTAGTCTCCAGATATTTACTTGTTTCTGTCCTGGATTCCTTGGGAAAACATCAAACACTGTTATCTGCTGCAGTGTAATATCTGAGGTTTGAAAATACTAATTAATACCAGGATAGATACCAATATACTTACTGCAAGTGCCAAATCCTACAAGGTCAGTAACAAAGACTTTGATATGATAATTTTAGCTCATTGCAGATTCAAATTGCAACAAGAAGGCAGGGAAGACTACAGAAAAACCCCACAGCAAAAGTCAGCAGCTCAGAGTTGCCAAGTTTCATCCAACTGCAGACAAAAATCAGGCAGTCAAACAACACATCTTCAGCAGAGGCAGCACCATATGATCTCTGTAGCATCCCTCCATCTCATGTGTCTTCAAAGTGCATTCTCAGTGCAAAAAGTAGGATTGAATTTAGAGGGGCTCGCTGTCCCCAGTGGATTTCATACTAAGACCAGAATTCTTGCTTGAGTTCATATGCTGCAGCTTTGTGTGTGTTAAGTTCACTTCTGCATAGCGGAATGGTGCTGTCCTGGCTCTGCCCCTCAGCATCTATGTCCAACAGTGTCCGCTCCTCTACAGGAAGACCCACCTGGAAAGGAAGCAATGCAGGCAGTCCAGGCCTCTCTTCTACAGTGCTGCTGCTACTAGCAAAACAAGAGTCCAGATTGCTTGGAGTATCAGTACTTGAACTGTTGGCAGAAGATTCACCCTTGGCATTACTGGGTGACACAAACCACCAGGGATCAAGCCGCTGCCGACTGGCTGCAGGACGTGGCCGGGGTAGGAACTCCAATGTCTTGGGTCTTTCCAGTGTGGGGTCCTGCTGTGCATTCCATCGTCTCGGGGTTGGAGGAAAAACAAGGTTGGGGTCTGGCAGGCGAGGGACCTCATTGGGATCTCTACTTGGACTAGGTGTTTTTAATACACCTATCCAAAACAGAGAATGTAAGAGAAGAGGGAAACACGTTAGATGTCACTGCTAAATGGTTCCAACAGATCTTAGTTTATTGTATGTATACTGTGAAAATATTTTCAAAGCAGAAAGCCTCCATTCAGAATCTATGAACTCCATATCTTCAAGATTACGCCAATCTGAAGTGAATAACTGGCTTCTTTATCCCTACACTGTTCTCAACGCATTGCAAGACACCTGATTTAATGACCTAGCACAAGCAGAAAATTTCATTCTTTCTCTCATTTGCTTTCTTCAATTTTCAGACTGGAGAGCATGGATTTGACCTCCTACCAGAGGTGAGGACTCTCCAAATCCTTCAGAGGGCACATTACCCGTTAACAGCTTGACTGGATCAGGGAGACACTTGCACAGCAGGATACAAGACACCTGTTTGCAGCAAGCAGGACAAACTTCCTGGAAGAGCCATTTAACACTACCTACTGTGGATGCTTCCTGGTTTATTTTTGTTTAGGAGTGGGGGACTGTGGGGGGTTTTGTTTGGGTTTTTTTTGGTGGTTTTTTGTTTTGCTTTTTTTATAAACGCAACATAACTTTTAAAGTTTTCATGAATACCATTTTAATGAGTATTCTCAGCTGCATTAACCCACATTTTACTGCAGACTGCCATTCAACAGACAACCTCACATTTTGTTTTACCACTGGGAAAAGTTTAATTAAAATGAGATTTTAATTTATTATTCTAGTCCTTCTTTTTTTTTTCCCCTCCCTCTGAATTATTAGGGCAAGAAAACAGGAAAGCATTTTTGAATTTATGAAGTCACAGCAACTCCTAAAGACTGCAACAGTGAGAACGCTACCTACCCAGGAAGATCCCTCTTGCTTGCAAAGGAATATTAAAGATCCAGTTTTCACTGCCTTAAAGATCAAAATTTACTTTGAAATTGTAACAGCAATACAAAAAAAGTGTGTAAAGGCAATGGAATCCCCGAGGAACTGCTAAAAATGCGCAATATTTGTATTTGGTACCATCTTTTTCTAAGAAACAATATTATGTTCTGCCTCACAGCTCAGGGGAACAGAGACCATTACTGCATTATTCTGTTCATGTTTTACGTAAAGACAGCATCCATAAGATCTTCTTGTTGGCTGGCCATCACAATGGATGCTGTATAAGTAAGACGTTTATTTCCTAACAAGTAATTATATTGTTTGGGTCTTTATTCTGAAGAGGAAAAGGAAGAAGGCTGAAAACCTACCTGCTCCCAGTGCTCCAGTTAAACAGCTACTGGAAGGGCATCCACTGGTTGGGCACCCATTGACAACTAGTCCACTCCCTTTGATGGCCCCATCAGAAGGCGTGCGCCTGTGCCCGCTTTGCTGGGTGTGGGAAGAGACCGTCACATGTGTGGGAGTCAGGGACTGGTTGGGGTCTTGTTTGAATCTCTCAATCTGGACATTGACTAGTGGGTTGGTAATGGCTGGCAAGGGAGCCTTGACTGTCACTGGGCTGACAGGCATTTCATACACCACAATCTCATCACTGTCTGAGCGCAGCAGGGACCGGGTGGAATTACATTCGGAAATGGAAGACAGGGAAAGAAGGGTGAGGGATGTGGATGGCTCGCCTAGCAACAACATGGGATCCTCTTTCTTGAAGATCTTGCGGGAAGGTGGACTAGTGCTCCTGCGCGGGCGTCCAGCCCGCTGGAAAATGCTGTCACGCTTCTTCTTCTCTTCCTTGGGTGCCTCTGGCTCCTCCTCAATCAGCAGCTGACACTTCCCTGCTTCTAACAGATCAAAACCCAGGCCTGCAGCAGCCAGCACTGCTCCACAGCCAAGCAATGCAACCTCACATCGCTTGTGGTGGGAGCCACTACGTTTGAGGCTGTTGGTGGGTGTCAGCTGTGGGGTACTAGTAGCAGAGTTCACAGGGGTGGACTCCTCATTGGCATCACTAGAAGGGCCATCCCAGTCTTCATTCTTCTGAAATGGGATGCAGAGGTATGACTGATTGTGCCCAGGTGAAGGGTGCACTTTGCCCTCCCCATTAAGACATTCGCTGTCTTCATCATCTGGAAAGCAAGTGAAAACAGACTTTGCATGGATGTAACATTTCCACTGCCAAATTTAGCTGTCTTGCAAATATACATGAAAATAAGCTTCTCCTCAGAAGATGCAGCTGTCCTCATCGCAAACATCAATCACCAACTGCCAAATACTCACAGGCTATTGTCTCCAAAGCAGATAGGCTGAGGCAAGTAACTGCAAACACTATCAAAGTGGAAGAAATTAGTGACACTTTAATCTATTTGGGATCAATTGCAGAACAACATTTCAGAAGCAATCTACACTTCAGTTACTTCTAGAGTAAATTTATATGTTTGGAAGTAAGAAGCAAAAGGAGGAAAATTAGAAGGATCTCTCCTTGCAAGTGAAGGTGTAACCATGCTGCACATCTAAATATCATTAATAGGAAAGGAGCTGAGAGGTAGCATGGAGCTGGAGGGGAATTACGAGAAGCCCAAGCAGAGAGGTGAACAAAAAGAAAACCCTGACGGAGAAGGTAGTTACTTCACAAAGAATAAAAGAAAAATGGATACCACCAAAATGAAAACACTGCTGTAAGGTACCAGGTGAAGGTCAGGAAAGGAGATGTTAATTCAAATGTGAATGAAAGTGGGGATGAGAATATGAAGTCCAGGAAATTCCCTTACCGATCTCTGCTAAGCTGGTGAATCCTGGAAACGCAGGTGCAGTTCTCTGGATCTTCCCAAGGTTTGGTGCACTGGATGACCACTGTTTGTATCCTTCAACGAGAGCTTTCAGACTGAAATAGTAGAAAGATGGGAGAAAATGTACCATGCTCACAACCAATTTCCATTCCCCTCTTCTATATTCTCTATTGTTCTAGTCAGGATATGTGTGTATCCATCTTAATTACATAGATTTGAAGCCCTCCCATAGCCAGACATTTTGCAACATCTTTACAGCACCTTAAAATACAAGAAAAATCAAAAAGTCCCACCCCCATTTGCTACACTGTGTCAGTCAAAAGACCTCTGCTGATAACCAACAGCTGTGATACAGAATAAGAGAAAGCACCACTTTTTTTTTTTCTTTATAAACCAAAACAAACGTACTATGGCAGGTAAAAAAAAGTGCTCAGCAGGAGGAGGGGAAAAGTATCTTCAAAAGCATTTCCATGTGAAATACAAACGAACAATGAACATCAAAGATGGGACAATAACATGCTAAAGTCATTGTATGAGCAAAGTCACACCTCAATATTATAAAGCCCAATATTTCTCCTCTAAAGAAAACACTTAATTAAAACACAGACAGTTAAAAGGGTAAAGTTCTAGATTATGGAAAGATAGGTAACTAAAATCATAAATCACATCATTGTCTCTTTTACTTACAGACAAAAAATCCCCAAACCCACAAAACCAAATAAGTCAAAAACCCCAAACCAAATCCTTGCTTTGACATCACCCGCATTTAAAGGTATGTCACCAGGCACGTGAGCTTATTAGTAGTCCCTATTCATAGGTATCATTACCATCATTCTATTTGTCCCCCACAGCACTTTCATGACATCAGGAACAACTTTAGTAAGCAGCACAACCTTCTGACACATCAACACTCAGAAAAGTTGTATTGTTCAGTTATCAGTAAAGCCTGAACTGGGAGATTTCTGGTGCCTTTCTCCAAACTGCAACATGAAACACATGGTAGTGTTGGTGTAAAGCTAACAGACACTTAGGATAGACAGAAATAGAATGAAAGGGGTAAAAAGACCTGTGGATACTCTGAATTATCTCAGCTGGACACACAAGAGCATCGACTTGTTATTGAAAGAAAAGAAAACTTAAGAGACGAGACATCTTCCAGCTCCATTACTAACTTGCATTTTCTTTGATAAGACGCGCAAATCATTACAACCCTTCCCTCACAGAGAAAGAAGTATATGAGTATATAGAAGTTGTCTCTCGTAAGTCTTAATTTCCACCAGAATCACTCTGCATTTCTGAAGCTGTTTCCATTGCAGGATTTCAAAGTTTTATTATATCAGGATTTTTTTTTTTTTTGCCTTGGTATGTATTTTTCCTCTATTCTCTACCTAACTGGGACGCCCTACTTGTCACCAAAGTATACTGCTATAGCAAGGTCACAAGGTCTAGGTTGGTTGATGACCGTGCCATAGGCATTACACTAAAAGTATCCCCTGCAGTTCTCAGCTGTCTTGAAAGTCCATCATTTTTCCCCCATTAACCATTCCAGCACATGCAGTACCCTGCTACGAACCTGAATCCAGACAGCATAATGCTTAATCCTACTTGTCAAGACAGACAACCAGATGGTTTTACAACAGATGCAATTCAGTTGTGTGGGTCTGTTCTGATTTACTCCCTCCATACTATATTCAGCTATGTAACACGACCCACCAAATAATGTATGTTGTATCGAAATTATCCATGTGTACAACATGCATAGTTAGGATAAATACTATAAGTAGAGCAGCACATTAAGGGAAAATTGCTGGGTGAAAATGAACCCTGTTAGCAGTGTGATTACCTCCAAAAGTAAGTGTCAAAGCTCTTACAATATGGGCAGACAACTACTGAGGAAGGGGAGATTTCCATGGAGCTGGGAAAACATATACCATGTTCTCTACGTGCAAGGACAGCAAAGTTTAAGTGACAGGCTACAGTAATCTTCAGTTGCTTCCTTATGACTTCTCAGAGCAATCATCCCTTGCAAAAAAACAGACTACAGATTTGCTGTTACTGAAAAAGTGCAGCTCAATCTGGACAGAAAGATAAATAGCTACCAGAATAATTTCGAGGCCTGCTACGTTTGCCTCAAGGTTATAAAACATTCATCCTTCCCTTTTATTTTTCACTCCTTCTCTTCCTCTCTCCCCCAAAATACAAGCAGACCTCAAAGACCTGTGCAGAGGATAGCTGCACAACCTCTTAATTAGACAGTACTGTTCATTTGAAAACAACTCAAAACATGATGACTTAAAAGTACATTCCTACTACAGCAGTATTGTCTGTTACTGCTCCAAAGAAAGAGCAACTGGAATGATTTGAAAGCACTAGCGGCAAAATTATCTATTTCAGTCACCAGCATGACAATTCAGGACCCTGAAGACTTCTTACCTGTAATCTACTAAGATTAAGTAACAGGAAGGCAATTACTCTGTTGGTTGTATTATGGTTGAGTTACTTTCAGTTACTTCACAGTTGCCTTTTCCTATTGGGAAGTCAAAAGCACCTCTCTTTACAAGTGATAAGGTGACAAGGCTCAGCAAATTGCAAAAAACTTCACTAGAACTCTAAGATGGCATCTCTGGTGTCTTAATACCATTCTGTAACACCATGCTGAGGCATTAATACAATACTGTCAGGAATAAAAAGTGTCTGTTCCCAGGCTCACCCCCTATTTAACTTGCAAGATTTTAAGAGATAACTGCTAAAGGACTATGCTTATCCCACATCTAGTGTCACCTTCTGTAAAATCAATAACACCATCACCCATACCATAGTAACACTCTGAGATTAATCAGTGTCAGGTTTAAAGACAATTAAGATTTCGCCATATATCCTTCAGAATATACTGTAAGATCACAACGGAACTGTCACAACACTAGTCCAACACAAAGATTCATCCAGTCTCTGCAATTCAGCACAGCAACCTTCTGCTGCTGTGCGCATTCCTTATGCTCAAAGATAAATGCAGAAGTGTGAATAATCACTGTATAATCTTTTCATGACTGCCTTTACTTGGTATTAATTATAGGTCAGTTTACTCATGCTAGAGAATTTCACTGCAATTCCCACTGTATGTCTTGCCTAAATTTGGAATTACCTCCTGTGCAGAACACATGGAAAGTGATAAAAAAGATGAATATTCAAGTTCCCTTGATCGCAGAGTCATGTAAGCAACTGGAATAGCAGCACTGCTGCTACCAGAACAATGTCATGGAAGAGACTTAAACTGAACTTTTCTATCCTAGGTTTAGGTCTTAACTTTACCCCAATTTTTATCCCCCTACCTCTAAAATTACAATTTAAAAAATACTAAAAATAGCAAGCACTCCACCTTTTGAGTGACTAATGTTTACTGCAACTCTGCTCCTTTTAAATTAAAGTCTGCAGTCTGGCATGATCTCAGCAAAAAGCAGTACTTCATTGTATGTTAACCATACTGCCCTCTCAGCAACACTACCATGTTTCAGATACTCTGCAAAATGCTACAGCTGTATTGAGCCTCCCTGGAAAAGGTGATGGATACTATAGAACATCTCAGTTGTAGAGAGAACAAGATAGTTTTAAGACCAAGCATGGCTAGCAAGCAACTCCTTTCCAGCTGTCTGTGCCCAGAAGCAATTTAGTGCTTCAAACTGTACAGTAATGAACAGAAAACTGAAGAGCTTTATTCCCAGAATTCTAAGAACATGATTTCAAAGTAGAAGTGTTTTTCTACCAGCTTCAGTGATCTCCTGCCCTTTTATATAATTAATGACTGAAAAGTGTGACAACTATTTTAATTCTGTAGAATGATATACTTCATCTATAGAACAGGTAAAGTATAGGCAGCAGTCAAAGAAGCTCCTCCACATCGCTGTGTTAACATGTCAAGAGGTACTTTTGAGGGAGAACATATTTTAATGTCATTAGAACACTTAGATCCAGGCCCTTTTGCAGAGGACTGCAATAGTGATGCATTATGTAAACATCTAATTTCCAGGAATTTCACACCTGAGCACATAATATTAAAGATAAATTATAATCTGTTATTTTATTTTCCCTGCTAAAAAATATGGCAAGAGTCAAACTATCAATTTAGCAGGGGAAAAAGCTTCAAACTCCAATAAAGATCACAAGGCATTCAAGCCTCTTGGATCAAAATAGTTCTATGTTTAAAGCAGCATTTTGACAATGATCCGCTGGAATCCTGGTATAAATAATTCACACACAAAAAAACCCAGAAGCCACAGAACAAGAACCTATAGAAATAGAGGTTCAACCTGTATGTCTGCAAAAATCACTTTCAGGATGTATTCACTCAATGTACGTGTCCTTTTCAAAAGCCTGAAGAAAAGATATTTGCCCTGCTCTACCAGATACGTTTTAAATAATAACATTGAAGACAAGAAAAAGCATAGCTGAGGATTGTAAAAGAGAAGTAGTTTCAGATATGATATGAAACTACAGAAAGCTGAGCCTGAAAATCAAGAAAAGCTACTAGAGAAATAATTTTGCACAGCTAAGAAGTTATACTGTTTACAAATACACATAACAAGGTAAAGCAGACAGTGAAAGCATCACTCTAGCACAGGACTGAATGCAATGCAGTTTTGTAATCTGTTCTGAATCTCTGACATCTCTGGTACAGCAAATAAGTTTGGAAGCAGAAAAGCGTTTGCAAGAGGATAGGCAAATCTCCTGTGAGCCAGCTCATAACCAGTTTTATAATCTGGAAACCAGTCTGGTTCCAGGCCCTCTCTTACCCATCTTCTCCTGCACCTAGTTCCTTGTGACAAAGTGAGCTCGGTCCCCAGGTGCGTCCCTTTTTCTTCTGGCCTCTCTTCTCTTCTTCCTCTCCTTCCTCCTTTGGAAGGACTGAGCTTCGTCCCCATGTTTTACTGCTTTCAGCAGGAGTCACTTCACAAGCGGGAAAGACAGTGGAAAACAGGAAAGAAACACAGATACACAAATTGAAGAATTGGTTCCACAGCAACATAAAGAATAAAACATAGGCTGGAACAGAAATAATAATGAACACACTCATTTAGGCTTCTTTCTCATAATTCCGGCCATTCATCAACACAGATCTAACAACCGTATACCTTCAAAATTAGTATAGATAGACTTTAGAGCTTTATTCTATCACTGATGTCTCTTTTAGAACTGCCAGTTTGATACCAGACACACAAGTGTCATGACATCCAATACAAACACCACACATTTATTAACAATCCTTTCATACTTCTAATACGTGCTTGTCTGCCTAATTCTCTTTTATTATGTGAACACTATTTTCACGACAAGCACCCTTGTTTTTCTTTCCGTCCAACAGTAACTCAATCCACTTCAATAATGTTTCACAGATCTATTCTACAAACTAGTATTTTTAAAAATTAACCTGTACACTTAAGGAATTCATTTTCTATACAATCAAATAGCAATATTTCAAGAACTTTGGTAAGTAAGGTTTGGACTCCAAAGAAGGTGATATTGCCCCCCCCACCACCACCACACTCCATTTTTCCTCTCTAAACGCATACACGCATAAGGCAAACATTTTAGGTTTGGGGTTTGTTTTTTTGTTGTTGTTGTTGTTTGCTTGTTTGTTTTTTTTTGTTTTGTTTTATTTTTTTTTATTATTATTTTACAGTCCTGTCCTAAATATGGAATCTTGGCATCTTACCACGCTGACAGACTGCACATTTCCCAAATTCAATACTACATTGAGCTCCTTACACTGTATGGCCCTGAGTCTGGGAATAATGGTAGGACTTGCAGGAGGGCTGGAGCAGCTACTGATCAAGCTTTTCCTTTTATCCATCGTTGGAGAAGCCTGCACAGTGAATTTATGCTGGAAATCTGTTTACCAAAAGAAAAAGAAAAAACAAAACAAAGGCAGAAAGACACAGTTAAAATTCTTTTTTTAATATAGGAAAAAAGAAATAATAGCTTATGGTAACTTTCAAAGATTTACAGGATCTACGTAGAAATGAAGTTATACAGCTAATTGCTATCCCCTTCTTGTAACTTCATTTGTACGTGCAGTTACTTCAGCACAAAGATGTGAGCTCACACTCATGAAGATATATCTTCTTAGTGTACATGTGAGATTCATACACACATAGATCCTCATGTGTTGACTGACATTTATGCCAAAGTATATCCCTGTATAAATTCCTTTCACCTTATCTCTCAGTTTCTTAAGCTAAGCAAAACCACCAGCAATAGGTGTTCATAGACCTAAAGAAAGGCATAGTTAACATGCGCATTTTATCATCGTTACTCTTCTGAACAGCCAATCTCCCTCAGAAAACAAACAACATAATGTAGGCCATCATCCTTGAGGTAACGATGAGCCTTAGGCGACTTATAAAACCCACATTTTTGTTCTTTCACAAATTTGAATCTCCATACAGAATCCACAGCAGAAATGCTAAGGATTCAGTATTTCTGAAAATCACCGTCTTCGCTCTTAAGAGTGACTTCCCTGACACCTCACCAATATTTAACATTTCTTCCAGAAAGGTGGTATTAGAGGTCACTTGTGTGTTAGCATGAGTTCACATATGTGAACTCTTGCACTTGTACTTGTACTCTTGCAGCTATCAATGTATTTTTGATAATTTTTAGATTCCTGCACCAAGAAATCCAGTAGATTATGGGTTCTGCTGCAGCATTACGTAAAATATTCTCAGAGCAAGAACATCCATAATTTTTTATGTACATCTTTTATTAAACTGATCGTTTTGAGTACTAACATGTTAAACTTCAACACCAACATTTTTCTGAACCATATACAGCCATAGACTAACAAACATGTAGTAACTCAAATTTATTTCTGGACTTCATAGTCAGACCTTTGGGGAACGCTAGCCACAAGAGCATCAAATTTAGTTTCTTGGTCCCAGAGAGGCATGTTTTTCGCAAAGTACATCCAATACTTTCTAATGCCTAAGTATAAGTAGAAAGGAGCTACCAAAGCTACAGGTTCACCTGTTCCATTTCACCTGACACAGCCTAACATGTCACCAACCTGAAGGCAGGCTGATATGATTGCCATCTTTTAACTTGAGCCGGCTCCTCTTGAACTTCCCCATGCGTTTCTTCACCCGAGGCTTCTCCTGACACAGCTGGTGGATGATGATGTTGAGCTCCCTTTCCAGGATGTCAATCTCACGTTCTGCCAGCTCCTGTTCCCGCCTTCGTAGCAACTCCTCATGGTTCTTCTGTTCAACAGCAGCACGAGTAAGCTCTTCTTCCCACGTGCGCAGCTCCTGGAGGGAGATAAGAAAGGAGAAATACCTTGTGACCTGTGGGTTAAGACTAGCATTACCTATTCTGAAGGTAGAGCAGTAATGACTTGTGCTCACAGCACTGCTAGCACCACTGTTTAAAGGCTCAGCTGAAAGCCAAAAGCCTAAAACAGTCCTTAAGAACTTCTGTGCTTGCCATTCAAGGCCCTTCATATCAGTATTACAATTTGGACACCAGTACTTGTGAGGCCACACCTGGAATCCTCTGTCCAGTTCTGGGCTCTCCAGTACAAGAAAGACATGGGCATACTGGAGAGAGTCCAACAAAGAGCCATGAAGACGATTAAGAGACTGGAACATGTCTCCTATGAGGAAGGGTTGGGAGAGATGAGACTGTTTACCCTATCAAAGAGAAGGCTTGGGTGGGGGGAAGGAGGATCTTACTGTGAGCATTACTAAGCCCTGGCACAGGTTGCCCAGACAGGTTGTGGAGTCTCCATCCTTGGAGATATTCAGAAGCCATCCAGACATGGTCCTGGGCAACTGGTTCTAGGTGGTCCTGATTGAGTGGGGGAGTTGGACCACATGGTCCAACCTCCAGAGGTCCCTCCAACTTCAACCATACTGTGATTCTGTGAAAAGGTGCCGAATCCTAAATTCAGTGTCATGAGAAAATACGCTGAATATTGACACGAACATGTTTACAAGAGCCATTGGAGAGTACCATGCATATAGGAATCCATTTTGGAAGATTTATTCATAATATTGAGAGAATTAATCCTCGCTTTCCTGTTCAGTAAGTACCTATGTTAACTTCATTATTGACTTAAACTGTTTAAAAATAACCTTGCCATCTCATGCATCGTAAAATAGCAAACCACAGAGCTCTAACATAAAAATGAATGAAGAAAACATCATCAAGAGGTCATTCCCATCATTTTCCACCAAGCATGGCTGCTCCTTAGGCATAAAGATGCATAATGCAAACTTTGCAATCTTTCCCTTGTTGACAAAATGAATCAACTGAAATTGTCCTTGAGATCTTAAAATGTCTTCTCACTGCACTCCTCTCCTCTCACCACAAGGACAAAAGAATTCAGCACTCAGAATAATTATCTCCAGCTGGCTAATTCCATCGCAGAAGGTAAAAACTGACGAATTCAAGTTAAACTTCAGATAGATTATCAGACAGATTTTAGTTTAGATTTTTTTTTTTAATAATGTCATTGTTACCTGTCCGATCACCATGGAAGTTTGATACGTTTTACTCATGAGGCGAGCAGGATATAAAATTCTCTTTCCTCATTTCTACAGAGGAATACAGTACTCAAAACCTGAGGACAGTCTAGCTACTCCTGTTTGGTCTTCCGCTTGTCTGTTGGAGTTTCTGCTTTTCAAAAACTGTTCCAACACAGCTCCAACACAGGTCAACAGCAGCAGGGAAATGCATATTAGCTATTTTATTTTTCCCAAAAGCTACTATAATACGTGAATAGAAGTGTTTTAAGTATTGTAAGTATTGTTGTAGGACTTCTCTCCCCTGCCCCAAGGCCTCCTTTTCTTTCTCTCTGCCTCCTAAACCCAACTTCTGAGTCAAATCAAGTTGCCTGTTTATTACAAATTTATTTTTAGGCAAGAGACCGTGAACTTAGAAAAATATTATTACTTTAGTGACCCCACTGCAGTATTTCATGCCAACAACTGTAAAGACTGCTTCTGTAAGGACCTTAACATAAATGCAGCAAGCTGTGATTTATGCAAGCATGCTTGAAGACAAGTTCAGTTTTTTCACTTCTCTTTGAGGCTGATGGTCACAATTTCCTTTTATTCCTGATAGCATTTTTGTTTCCTGATATTTACCCAGATGGACTTCAATTATAACAGTTATTGGACCATTCCCCTGGTAGCACTCATGTTTAATATAGTCTATCCAATTTGGCTGTGCGCAAAACCTGGTAAACGGTAAACAAACCCGACAGAACGAAAGCTGCAATGCCTGCTAGAGTATGTATATGCTGAAACTATCCCTCCTGCTTTTACTAATAACAGTTATCATTGAGCTTCTCAATTAAGATGCTAACAGTGAAATAGTTATCAAATGCATTAAACAATGAAGATAACTCATCATATCAGTTTACACAGTGTATAATGGAAGCTCCATAAAATATTAGAAAGAGTAGCAGCTTAGGATGCAGATATTTACTCATGATTCTGCCCTTGTGTGTATCAAAACTTGCCATTGATTTGGGGACTTATTACAAGCTCCAGTAAAGCACATACAAAATTAACTCTGGGATGCACTAAACGATTATCCCTGTTTGAATATGAAATGGGAAAATCATAATCCAGAGAGCACAAGCATGGAGTGTTTTTCTCTACTTACCTTTTCTTTGGCTCTGAGCTGATCAAACATCTCCTGGATCTCTTGTTTCCAGTCTTCCTGCAGGGAGTGGAAGGAATCTTTGGGCATTTCAAAGAAACCAGACTCTTCTATGGCGGTGAGATGGTCTAGGATACTGGCAAAGGAAGGTCGTGAGTGTGGGTCAGGGTTCCAACAATCTAAAATAGGGCAAAGACAAGCAACTGTTAAGCATCTCTTAGTATGAAGGTTTGAGAGGATGAGTGGTACTTTACTGATCCCCAGTGGCTAAGAGTGGCATATACACTGTCTGTATTACCCCATCTTCCCCATTTCCCACTTGCATTGACTATTGTCTGATCATAAGTCATGCATGGAATTCATGCTTTCATGCTTATACAACATCCAACATCACTTAGAGACCAGGTAGTTCAAGTTCTTAAGTTCTACTGCAATAATATGCCAAGTAAAGTAGAGGCTTACTAAGCTTACAGAAAGTTACATTTTCAAGCAAATATTAAAAAATCATAAATAACTTCCTTAAATACTTTAAGTTGTATGTGCTCACAGAATGGAGATACTATGCAAGACTCTTGCAAACAGTTTTTATCACACTTACACTGCAGAGTTAACAGCCATACAGCAGAAGGATGTCTATCAATCAGAGTTCTTTCTAATACCAAACTCTAATACTAAGCTCAGTCATTATTAATCTCTTCCACAGAACTGAAAAATCTTTCCTGCAAAGCAGACCGGGCATAATTTGACTGAAAATAGGAGATTCAAGTAAATAATGACATCAAATAGCGCATTTGGAGTTTTCTTATTTTTAAGGGTTCTTTTTTATTATTTGAGACAGAATTGTTTGATCAGGCTTTTTTCTTTTGCTTTTAAGAGAAACCACAGATAAACAAGCTTTTTCATTTACAGTCTAATGCAATGAGTTACCCAATTACAGAGATCTAAAAATGCAGAATTTAAGGTACTCATCTTACCACAAGGCAACTCAACTAGCAATAGTACAAAAAGGTACTCCTTTTACAGTGATGAGAATTGAACATTGAAAACAGAAATAGAAAATGGTATGAAGTAACACCTCAAGCTACGAAATCATTAAGAACATGTTTTTAAAAAGCCATTAAGTCAAAATGTTTGACTTAACCCTTTTGAATAGGAAATTCTTACACTTCAGTCCTTCCTCTTACTTCATCCTTATTTCTACTCCCACAGAAAACATCACTTTCTCATTCCGTATTGTCCCGTACTAGCACTTACACAGGCTCTTGTTCAACAAGTATCCTTATTCTCTTTAGTACTGCTAGACTCCCGCATGCCAAAATTTGAGGAGAACCAAACAGAAAAACTCAGCATTCAAGTATATTTCTAGGGCATACAGCTTTTGTGCATGAATGGAAGAAACTAACACAGGGGTCTCTCTCAATATGCTCCTACGATCATTCCTCTAAATGGTCACGGAATTTAAGACACATATTACTGCAGCACGAGGCAAGAGTTATAAAAATATTCTAAAGTTTCCTAGACCTTACAGTTGGAAAAGAGAAAACAGACTTAAAAAAATTGTGGTGATGTCCTAAACCACATTCATTCATCAGTTTGTGGACTGAAATACAACAAAAAGCAGCTGGCAATTAAAAATAAATAACACTTCCCAAAATCTGTGCAATTGCTGAGACTTGGTTTTGCAAGTCTTTTCGTTGATTTTAGCGTTACTGAGATTTTGCTTTTGGGAGCTTTGGTTTCAAAACTGCTGGTATCAAGATGCTGGTATTTAAGCATCTGATCAGGTTCCAGGAGGCATAAGCTGGAACACATTTGTGTTTATGGATTTCAAATTGCTTCTCTTCTCAAAATAGAGAACTGAGGATGTTAAGGAGTGCTCTGAAGGTCCCCTGCTGCTGACCAATTAGTAGCAGTGGATGATACAGCTGGACTGTCGGTGCCATAATCCCTGCCTCTTTACCCCAGGTTTTAAGCATGGCAAAGCAAACATGACCCAAAGTAAAACAAAATGCTGCAGCCAGCCAAATGCATGAGTGAGTGAACAGGATAACTATGCAGGTGGCCCGTGGCTTTTATTTTCCCAGGCCTAGATCTGCCATTATTTGCACTAATGAGGACAGTTGTAACATACAAGTCTTTTCTGTGAAGAGGGAAAGTTCAGCTTTGTTGTCTCAGTGAAGACCACCAGGGCAGTAATTCAAACGTAAAAGCAGCATTAGGGGAACAAGAGTTCACCCCAGACGCGAAACAGCCTGCTTGAAAAACAGTTTCAGTGAAGGGGCAGAAAGTGATTGTTTTCTTGTTCTCTTCTTCCCCCTGCACATGGAGAAGCCAAGCGTTCCAAAGCCATGTGGGTGCTCACCCCTGTGCTGCCGGGTTCACGCACAGGCCACATGCCTCTACCTGACTTTCCCAATAGAGGGCATTATTTTTAACCCAAGCACCAGATACCTCACTTATATTTAAGAAATCCGGGGTCCTCATTTTAGGGAACCATGTCAAAATAAACTGCTCTGGCACAACACTGAGCTGGTAGTTCCATTAAGCCTTTCAGATGCAGTTTCTTGCTTTACATTGCTTCCAAGCTACTATACCTGCAACTCTGCTTCTATTTACTATCCCATAGGATATTTCTTTTTTAGCACAACAGTACGTGAAATTTTCTACTTTAACTTAACTGAAGCCTGTAACCTACAGAAAAGACCACAGAAATGCAAAAGTATTATAAAAGCAGAGAAATCCATCAGAAACATTTGCTTACATGAATCAAATTCCTTTCTTGGGGCTAAAAACACCACCAGAGGCCACAAAATGTCAGTTCTACGTTCAGACTCATTCTTTGCTCACTAAGACTACAAAACGTGTTTGATTTTTTTTTAACCTGTTTTTCTCTCTGCCAGATAGGTATAAAATGTTTATTACATATAACCCCCTGGAAATCCTGGGGAATAGGGGCACTGAATAAAACACTAAAGGTACTACTCAGAGAGGGAGGGAAGGAAGGAGGGAGGAACAACTGAAGCTTAAGAGATATCTAAGTACTTGCAATAGCCAGCAGAGCAGGTCACGTCAGTGCAACCCAAAAGCTACCTCACGGAATCCTTTTTAATACTACTGCAGCTCTGTTGACAAACTCCTACATTTCTTTCCTCCATATGTAGCCCACCTTGGGCATGAACTATTTCCACACACAAAGCAGAAAATCACATCATTCCAACTGAAAATTTGGGGTTTTTTCAAGTGTCAAAGCCACATGTAAACCCTCTCCCTGAAATGTCAGTAGGATAACATTTCATTCCAAATCGATCTGACACTGCCTAGCAAAATGTTCGAGCTATGAATTTCAAAACAAGTTGAAGACTTCAAACTAGACCAAAATAGGTGACGTTTTGGTGTTGGCAAGTCTTCACTACTAGAAAAGAACAAGCTAGATGATGACAGCAATAGCCCCCATTTTCCTATAAAGCCATTTTTGATAAAAAAATGGCAGGGAAATATCATTTCACGTACTACTCTTTGAATGGAGTAACTGCCAAAGCACACTAACAGCCAAGCCTAGCTCCCATACTAACTTGCACCATTGAATAAAGCCATTTGAGAAATCTGTGCTCCAACACCAGGAGGCAATGCTCAACAGCACTCTAGAAACAGCACAAGCCATACTCACACCACAGCTGGCTTACCTTCCATGAGTTTGGCAAAAGGCTCTGGACATGTGGAAGGGATTGGAAGGGCAAGTTTATTCATGGCAACACCGTATGCTACTGCAAGACCATCAATTCCTCGGAACGGTACTTCTCCTGTTAACAGTTCCCAAAGCAGCACGCCGTAACTACCAGGAAGAAAAGAGAAAAGAGAATAGGTGTTTGACTTTAACACATTCTTTGTTAAGCAACAGGGAAGTACCTGAACCTGTCAGGGTGAGTCTGGTACTCTGAAGAAATTCCACTTTTCTGGACAATCTCATCATGGTTGCCAAGCTGGTGAAGTGTCTTATTTTACCCGCTTTTTTAAATTAGATTGAAATAAGATGCCATTTTTGCCTTTTAGGCAAAAATAATTTTCTCTCTGGAAACTGGGAACAATCTGAAAAACATTAACAGACATCTTCAAACTAATTTAGTAAATTTCAAACCAGAACCCAGTGAAACTCACAGAAATGTGAAGGAGGATTGTGATTTTTAGAAATAAGTGAAAAATACTCCTTCAGAATTAAGTTGTTCTTAAGACATTCTATGAAATGTTAACTATGAAGTTATAGAAACAGTTCCAGGACCACTGTTCTCCCAGGCATACAACAAATAACATATTCTCAGAATATTCTCTCTGCTTCTAGGAAACCTGAGCCAGAGTCAGCTTCTTCATACTTAGTGACCTGACAGTTTTTTCTTCCACTGATCTCTTCTGAACCCATTTACTGTCCGCTAAATTCTGTGGTAGTGAGTTCAACAAATTTAATGATGAATTGCCAAAAAATACTTTCATGTGTGTTTGTTTTGAGCTTGTCACTTGGTAATTTCATTTGCTTCCTTGTAGCTCCCTTCCATACAAGGAAGAATGAACATATGTTCCCTATTAGCTTCTTCCATGCGATCCACAATTTCACAGGCTCCCACTACATCCTACCTAAATCATCTTCTTTCCAGCTCCCAAAATCCCAATCTAGCTAAATCCTTATCTAGTTTGTCTCCCAAACAGAAGCTATTTCATATCTTTCACTGACCTTGACATCTTTTGTGCAATCTCATTCTATTTAAGCCTTTTATGTTCAAATGACCAAAACCACATAAAGTTTTAAAGATATGGGAGAGGCACAGTATTTCCTGTTTTCTTCTTTATTTCTTTCCTATTAAATTTTAATTTGCCACTTGCCTTTCTGACTCCTTACAAAATGAGCTAGGTTACCCACAGAAACTCCAATATCTTTACTGAATCATAATAGTAAAATTTAGAGCCAATCACTGTACCTGTGAAATTCTCCCATGGGTACTACTTCGTATTTATTACCATTTCATTTATTTCATCATTCAGTATAGTAGAACTTTTCCTCAGCTCTCTGCAGTAGATTAATTTTTCTTATCCTGAATAACTTGGTATCATCAACAAATATTACCTAACCATTGATTGCTTTTTCAAATCACTTTGATTATGTTGAAGACACAATTCCCCACCAAGAAAACTGATTTATTCTTTTAGTAATTAAGAATCAACTAAGTGATGGGAAACAGATGGGTCCTCTTTTCCCGCACCAATTTACTTTCTTTAAAAGCTTTTGATGAAAGATTTTGTTGAAAGTTTCTTTAAATCCGAACATGGTATAAGGAATCTATAGCACTTGTTCATGTACTCAGTAACTCCTTCAAGAACTTTCATTTTTTCCACAAGATATGATTTCCTTCTACAAAAGCTGACTCTTCCCAGTATATGCTCATATGTCTACCATGCTCTTTATTGTTGTTTCTACCATTTAGTAGAACTGAAAATCAGACTTGCTGATCCTCAGGGAGCTCTTAAGACCTTTCATCACGTTTGCTATCTTCCATTTCTCTCGTATCAAGGCAGCTTTAAGCAACAGATTACACAGCACAGCTATTAATACAGCTGGCGCTCTCATATTCCTGTAGAAATCTTGGATGTTACTGTAAATCCTAGCAATTTGTTACTGTTCATTTTATCAGTCAGTTTTAACATCTCTCTGGACAGTACTTCAGTATGAGATGCCGTCCAGCTTAGCTCCCTTAAAGAGAATTTTTCAGCTTAAAGCGCTTCTCTTTGCTCCATCCTAGCAGCCACAAGTCACTTACTAAGTCTTCTCTGCTGTAGCCTTATCTTCTTTGCACTTTTACCTCTCGGTCACCTCCAGGCTGTATGTTCTCCTGCAGGGTTCAGGTAAGAACGTGAATTCAGTCCTGCATCTGAAAGCAATTTATTTGGTTTTATGCTTTTTGCAAGACTCTCCTGAAAACCCTTTTAATCTTCTTGAGTGTTTTATGTTCAACTTGCCAGCACTTAACTCCATGCCTAATTTTCCTCATTTGGATACAGGTTCAACTTTTTGAAGGGTGTCTTCCAGTAGTCTCTTCTACATCATCTTTTTCATTCATTTAAAGTCTTTCCTATGCGTTCACTCTGAACTATAACATAGTGTTCTTAAAAAATATCCATGTTGCATGTTCTCCTTCTGTTGTTTTTACACAAAATTCCTCAATGGTGTCATTAATCTCCTTCAGATTAAGCACTACTGTAATGGGCTAATTTTTCTTAATTGCTCTTCCAAAGATGTTGAATCTAAGTATACATATAGTTTGACCGTGGTCATACCATACAATTCTGAAAGCCTCCTAAGCACACTTGAAGACCAAATGAAAAACTGCTTTTCTTCCTAAAAGCTCCTTGCTCCATGAAGCAGTCATTTCTGAAGCTAAAAGATTAATCTCTTCTTGTTTCAAAGCAACAATTGCCCTATCCATTTGGGAGTAATCAAAACTTTCATTACCACAACCTGTATTCTTGCAATCTCCCCTCCACCTCACCAAGTCTTTAACATTCATTGCAACTGCTGCTACCTTAGCTGGGAAAGTCTTGCTACTACTTTTCCTATTTAGATATGGCGTTTCAGTCACCTGAGATTTCACCTTTGCTGCTAACACAGCTAGTTTACTTTATTAAACAAAATATCATATCTCTTCACCTATGTAATCTTTTGCATTTTTCCTATGTAATTGATACTCTTGATATTATAATGATAATTATAATTGATTATTTATTCCCATCAAGGTTCTCAATTTCTTACTGTCTCAAGAGCCTCATTTGAAAAAAATAAACAGGAGTTTAAGGATTTCCCATTTTCTTTTTGGCCTCCTGGGATTCATAAGACACTCAAAGAAAATAAATACTGGACTGAATATATATTTAGCCTGTCTAAATCTGATTGATCATTCATGTTACTCTTCAGTTTGGATGGAAGTGTTGATATCAAAAGGCAGGAAAAACTACCAGACAGTTCTGTTATTACTTTACCACTTGTGTTGGATAAAATATGTATTGGGAATATTTCCTTAATGGAATGGTTAGGAAAGCACTATTGATGTGCTCAAAGCATTTCTTCCACAGGGTAATTTTTAAAAGACAAACAAATGGACAGATTGGTGTTTCTTCTAAAGTTTCACTAGAAGTATACACTGCAGGAAAGGTCACTGTTTCTGACATAACTGAATGCTACCTCTTCCTCACGTACCTCCAGTTCATTGCTGAGAATACTGCTTCCACAGAACTAGGGAAACACTGCTTTGTGGCATTTGAACAATCATCCCAAGTGATTAAACAGCAAGAGTGGTGCTGAACAGAGTGTTTTCCATTAACTCTCAAGCAGGGGACTGGGAATTACAAAGGAAAAAGCCAGAGACAGAAGAGATTTATACAAAAAAGGCAGAAAGAATCAAGGGCCTCTCATCATTCTCAATAGGGAGAAAGAAAAACTGATCAAGTTCATTTATTTTTCCAGCATCCAGTAGTAATTTTTGGACTTTAATTACAAAATGAACCACGTGATACAGACCATGCATCCAAGTCAACTGACACTTGTATGAATAATTAACCATCTCCCAGTGATCCAGTAATCCCTTAAGCCATTTAACATCAGGTTCAATCCTACACACTGGATTTTCATTTCAGGGAGAAGGAGGCTGGAGGTCTGCAGGATTTCACATGTGATTTTGCCACCTCCCTTCTAAGTCTGTGAAGTTAGAAAAAAACACAGTAATTTCTTCTCACTGCTATTTTTCAATGGCATTTGTACCATAGGCTCATCTTATCCATCTCCCTAGCTTCAGCACTTTCCATGAGAAAGGAACTATCAGCCCAACAAGGAGATTCCAGAAACAGAAACTAGACTATCACTTTTGTTAAGAAAAAAACCTTAATTACATTTTAATGGCTATTAACAGTTAGCATTTTGCATGTTATCAGACTGGCAGTTCCAGAGATGACATTTCCTGCTTACTTCACAACAGTCAGAAGCGTATGTTTCTCCCATGTGAGCTTCTACCAATATTGCTAGTCAACATTTATCTGCCAGGTACTGAAGTCTTGCCAGTGCTTCGTTACACACAGAAGACTACAGAAGCCTGCAAGCAGTCAGTTGTGGATGGAAGTGCTTGCCAACACTTAATTCAAATGAAATATTCAAATGACTGAAGTTCCTACACCCACCACTGAATGCCTGAAACATCCTGATCTGCTAATAAGATGGTTTTAAGTAGTTCTGGTGTTCCATTCCTAAATGAAAATTAAATCCTCAGAGTAGATACATCTTAAAAGCATCTAAAATAAGGAACACAGGGAACTCAGATGAAGGTTGTATGGTGGCTTTATATTATGCCTATCAATCATATTGACAACATGATTGTCTTTTAAGCACCACAAGTCAAAAATGAAGTGTGCAGCAAACAAGAAATATGTTTAAACAGTTAAAATGTCAGGGAAATTTGAATTATATGCCTACTAACAGTAGCTTGCTGTACAGTATTGGATAAGCTGCAATAGCTGTGCTTCAACTTCAGCCCTGTAAATCCAATGCAAATACGTAACTCTCCTCTCAAACACATTAAGAGATTTACAGGAACTGACATATTTAAATAAAAACGTAGCTTCTTTGTCCTCTGTGCAATATAAGCACAAGGTTTCTGCTGTATATCTAAAGCTTGCAGGAGCTGCACAGCAAAATTCATAGCAACAAATTTTCACTAGCAAGAAGTACTAAGTACTGTTATTATCAACAAGCTTTACAGTGGCCCAGACACTGGTGACAGACACCAGTGTGGGGGGACATTCCTCAGCCTTTTAAGTTCTTTGCCAACCCTCCTTTAGAGTGGAACAAAAAACAAACAAACATACAAACAGATTTGAGTTTTTAAAAATGGAGCTTGACACATGTTTTGAAAGGAATTGCATGAAGCAGTTATGTATGACGAGATAAGACTGACTCAGGAAATTTCAGTCCTGGCAAGCATCATCTTCGCCTATTTGTGCAGCGAGAGCACAAGCAGAACAAGATTCTTGTTAAAAGGCAGGGCAACAATTCAGCCAGCAGTATTATTCTAATAAGCTCTAAAGAAAAGGTGTTGAAATAAAAGGGGTTTGTGAACGTTAGAGACAGAGACAGCCAATTTTGTTGATGCCGCACAGACTAACTGGAAGGTTGTCAGGCAAAAAACTCCCTCGACTCCAGTGATTAACCAAGAGGTTGAAGTGGACAAGAGGAAGGGCAAGTCTAATAGGATAAAAAAGTTCATCCTGTTAAGAATTTCAAGGTGCATCCTTGGGTGGGGACAGGATTTATTACACATGTCCATGACTGCTTTCGTAAAATCCAGTGCCTGCAGTCATTGACACACTCGTAGTGACCGCACTGGCAACTATTTGTCCTCTACATACATGCCTCAAACACCGTATTCTTTCCAGCTTATTTAACTGTGACTCAAAGGTTTGGCCACCAGAGAGAGAAGGCATGTCCAGAGTCAGTGTAACGGCTCTCTTAATGGTGATAACACTCTGTTTAAGGAAGAGCACTGAGAGGAACTCAACCTGTTTTCAAGGGAAGACTGGTAACTATATAAAGAGAAAGTGATGAGGGAATCTTAAAGATAGAAATGAAGTATTCTGAAAAACTAACAAATAATTTAGGTTATTTACAATCCTTAAGTCCTGAAGTGATTCACGGTCCTTAAGTCAATGACCAAGCTGGTATTTTTGCACAGGTATAGAGGCACTTGAGCTACCTTCATGAAAATCACCAACAGAACTACTTAGGCTTATCTCTTTTTTAAAATGAGGTCATACTGGTACAGAACATCTACTGATCTGTTCACAGCATGCCTGGATTAGTAAAGTTACGATCCCAGGGAAATTGTTTCCCTCTTCCCTTCTCCCTTAGGTTACCCTTAAAAGCCATTCCTGGCAGTGTTTCAGAGAAGAGCAAATTGAGGTTTGAGCTTGATAAGCTGTGTACAAACCAGTACTGTCATCATGTGCCCAGAAAAGGTGCACAGCCTTGAGGTTTTCATTTCTGCCAGACTTCACTCAGAATAAAAGCCTGCACATCTTGCTCAGATGAACTACAGAGGCTACCACATTTAATTAGTCAGAATTTTATCCACACCATCAGTGTGCAAAATACAAGTTCACAGACTTATCACAAAGCAATACATTATCTATTCAGCAAAACTGGATAAGGAAAATGAAAATCCCCACACCAAATCTCTGCCATAACAGCCAGAGAATTCTGCCAGCTGGGATATTTCTTTATCCTGACAGATTTCACAGCATGCACACACTTGTGTGGGAGCATTACTGGCCAGCAACAGAATCTTACTGCTCTAAAGACAGTGACCCTGACATTTCAATACCTCTCTCCCCACAGGAAAAACAAAATTACGTTTCCTTCATCTGTTTCAGATGTTCAGTACTAATTATACGTCCCACAGCATCCAGAAAAGTCACTGTCCTAGAGCTATTTACTGAATTCTGGATTTACCAGTTCACTTAGTGGTAGTATTCAAACTCAATTTCTGGAAGTCTGTGGGCCGACCCTTACACTCCTCCCCATCAAAGTAGCTCCTATTATCAAAAATCCCAGTGCATGAATGGAATAAATAATATACATATACAAATTACTACTTATGGATTACATACTCATATGGACCTAAAGAAGAGATTATTTTTCACATTATTTTATGTGAAAGACTAGAAGGGAGGAAATAATTCATAATATTATTATGAAAGTGAAAAACATTGCATTCAGGGTGAAACTGCACGTGGAATTCAATTAGGCACAGTGTGTTTGTGTACATATATATCAGTGACAGATTACTACCAAAATATAAAGTGATCTTACTGTTGGTAAAACAGTAGAAAAAAGTAGTACATTTAAGTACTTCACAGATTGTTTTATGGCCTTATGGCCTTTGATTATGTCAGCCAATAGCCAAATAAGCACAAAATGATTGTTTTAGATTAAGCAGAAGGAATCAGGATTATGAATCCTAGGATAACCTGAATGTAAATTTATAGAACAACAAAAACTTAGAGGCATGCAGGCGCTGGTCCACCACTTTCTACAGTAAAAAAAAAAAATAAAAATTTATAATTAATACAAAGTAGTCTGAGAGTCTGACAGATGGAAAGCTGGTGGATAAAGTTTTCTTAAGACCCGAATTTTAGTATTTCGTTCACCATTAATCATTCTTAAACATAAAAGATGTTTCCTGGCATGTCTAGTTACTCTTTAGTATCCAATCACTTAATGCCAAATCAATACCTCCACACATCGCTGCCTTTGGAGAACATAGAGGAGCGGATGACCTCAGGAGCCATCCAGGCATATGTCCCAGCTGCACTCATTTTGGTAGTTTTATGCCATTCCCTGGCCAAGCCGAAATCCGTGATCTTCAATATCTTGTTGCTCAGATCTCCATTTTCCACCTTTTCGAGTATCAGTACTGGAGAAAAGGGAGGGGGGGGAATAAAAGGTATGCATAGTAAAGCTAGTATTTATGCAAAAAAGATCCTCCTGGAGATCTCCCAAATTTCAAGATCATCCCTGACTTTTAGTTATTCAAACATACCACACTGTTACAAGTTATTTCAAGCTGATCCTTCCTCTGACAAGTGAGCAGCTGTCTAGCAAATAATTTCAAATTTAACCAAAATGCTAAGCCCCAGAGAACAAATAGCTAGTAACATAATTATTTAATATAGTGCCTAATGTCACTCTGTATAATAATTCTCTGCTAAGAGGAAGTGAACCACTGTAACTTCTAGAAATCCAGATAAGGGAAGACATTTCCTAATTAATCCTCTCTCAGCAAGCCAGTAATAGCATCTTTTTCTTGAACTGCTTAGAGGACTTTTTTTTAAATCCAGATATACACAGAGGCTGGATATAGCCTTCATGTAAATGTGTTAGGAGCGGAAGCTCTACGTATACAGATTTTTATTTTTTAAGTCACAATTAAAAAAAAGACTGATGATCCATAACAACACACCCAATTCAAGACTTCATATACACCACCACATTTCAGATTCCCTCCCCATCATTATGAAACTATTTTTTTTTTTTTAGTTAAGCTGCCAAAGTTCCTATCACGTTTCGGTGGCGAAGGAGTCTATACTGAAGAACTTAAAAAACCCTTGAGGCAGAATTCAAGAATGCTTTGGTATAAGGCACATATTCCTCTTTACCCAGAAAGCTGTACTGTCACACCACTGTGAAATGAGTGTAAGCCAGATGCCAGAAGTATCCACTATGCTTCAGCAGCACCTCATTATCCTCTTTCTTCACCTTAATGTAAAGTGACCACACAACTTGCGGCAGCAATGTAATGTCAACCAACAGAATAGAATAGGGCACTAAAATGCCATAACTAACATAGCCATAAGCCTGTGAAATGATTTTCAGCCACTTTGTAAAGAGCCACAAAGAAAAAAATATCTGTATTATCATTAGTCCAATGACTTCCCAGCAACAGGCATCAAGCCGTTGATACACCATCATTATGCAGCTACTCTGCTTTTAATGTCATTACACGCACGGGTTCTTAGAAAACAAGAGGGGTTTTTTTCCCCTTTCTATGTATGTGTGTGTGAATTGCAAAAAAAAAAAAACAACCCACCAAACAAAATACCCAATCCCACAACGAAACAATCCTGGATCACAATTAAACCTGTAAATGCCAGAAGCACTGCAAAAATTACAGTACATTTAAAAATCATCTTCAGGATCATTTTTGGCAGTCCATGAAAAGACTCAAGGACCAGTCTCAAGCTAACACTGGGGGTTTTTTTTGGGAAAAAAAAAAATATTAAAAAAACCCGTTACATTCATTCTTATACTTCCCTCCAGTAATCAAAATGGGATTTCCCATGAAATAAAAGCCAAAAGTGTTATTTGAACCCTTCTGCATAATAAGTAGTACACATCTAAATGTTAAAATATTGCATTCACTTTTATCAAACAAACTGCCTCTTCTACGAAANAAATAAATTGGAAAAAAAAAAAAAAGAAAAAGAACGAAAATTTAAAAAAAAAAAAAAAAAGAACAGCTACCCTTTCTATAAGGCTTCAGGATTCACAAAATACTACTTCATTAAAGATTTTGGGGGGCCAACTCAAGTTGTGAGTGAACTAGACTTACAGTTAAGCTCTTGGTTCTTGTTTCTTTTGCAAAATTCCTTTCTAACATTACTGAATACTCCATTTTCCTAATTGCAGAGGAAGGAGTAGTTTGAGGCCTAGAGTTACTATTCTCTTCATTTGGGCCAAAGCGTACATATTTTTCAAGCAACCCTTCAGTGCAGAACAGAACCACCACAAGAACCA
>VYZM01000272.1:9444-50322 GCA_013398915.1 Dromas ardeola | reverse complement strand
GCCAGGAAAGCAGCCCTGCACGGGTGGTTGGGTGCCAGCTCGCTCCCGTGGGAATGGGGAGAGATTTCCATGATGATTTGTGCATGTCTTAACTCGGAGCCTTCCCAGTGACCTATGACTAATGCGATGAGCTCTTCCAGCCTCAGCCGGGGGTTAGCGGGGGGGACACTCTGCCCCCCGGCACCTGCAGCGCCGAGCACCCCCCGCCGCCCACCAGCCTGATTTTTTTTTTTTCCCCTGTAAAAATCGCATTTTGGGGGCGATGGGAAACGCCTGGCGCAAAACCCGCGCATTTTCTGCTCTCCCGGCTGCGGAATTAGCGCCTTGGCCGAGCTGCGCGGGCGCGTAGGGGCGTCTCTCCGAGGCAGCCACTGCGCGCCGGGCTGCGGATTCTCCGCCCCCCCTCCCCCCCCCCCCCCCAGTGTGTTTGTCCCCCCCCCNCACAGTGTTTGTACCGCCCCAATTCTCCCTTTTTTTGCCCCAAGCAACACTCACCGCTCTTCCCTGTTCCCCTTTAAATAAAAAATGTAGAAGAAAACAATACTTTTTTTTTTTAAGAAAAGGAAAAAAAAAGCACAATCTCTCTTCTTCCATTCTCACATAATTTTTTTTTTCTCTCTCTCCTGGCTGTTGGGTATTTTTTTATAATATCAAAATTCAGTTACATCCTTTTTAACCCCAGTGTGACTCTGCCCTGGTGGGGTTGGTGCCTGTCTGGGCTCAGGCTGGTGGGAAGCCAAGTGGAATTTGTCACCTCTGCGACACGCAGTTGTGTCTGGAACTCTCTGGGGGAAAAGTTTTGGAGGTGTAGGGATGATGTCTGGGTGCATCACCTCTTCAGATCAAGGCGCTGATGGTTGCAGTGTCCCTTGGAAACGGATGTGTTCCACCCACTGCCCATCTCTTTGTGCTCCCGTTGTGTTTCTGGCCTTTCTCCTCTTCTCTGGATGTCCCCACCGCCCTATTCAAATGCATTGCCCACACCAACCTGGAGCTCTTCCAGTGAAGAATGAGACCGTATTTCCCTTCCCACATAGCGAGACTCCAGTTGAGATGTCCATCTCCAGCTCCAGAGACCATTGGTACATGCCTCAAATGCTGGTTATGAGGGAAGGACCCAGAGGAGGACAACGTACAGCAGAGGGGACCAAATGGGTTCAAGACCAGGAGGTCTGTTATACAAATATATCCATTATAAGAATGACTTCAAAGGTGTTGGGGAATTTTGTTCGCTTTGGGAAAGCCCCGTTTTCCTTCTCGATGCGCAGGTGTGCTGGAAGCAGGAGCTGGGAAGGAGGCACGGGGAGGAGAGACACAGCGAATAGGGCTCCCTTTCCCACAGCGGGACACGTGGGGCAAGAAATACTGTGTCTTCTGGAAGCCCTGTTCCTCTCTGCAGCTTCATAGGTGGCCACCTGTGGAGGCCTGTTGTTCCCAGGATCACCAGAAAGGTCACCGAGAGAGAGGAGAAGATGGGAGGCAGGACCAGAGGGCTAACATTGTAGCCCCCATAACGCAGAAGCCCTTGTGCAGGTGGTCCCCAACTCCCTGGGTTGCAGGGACCAGACGATATTCAACATGGACACAAATGCACGTATCTATTCGCAATGATCTGGGTCATTGCACACAGGGGTTTCATCCCCAGATGATATTTTTGGCATAAATTTTAAATTCATGTTGAAAATATTGAATTCCTCTTCAATGCAAAGTTGTGGTTTTTTGTTTTTTGCTTTTTTTTTTTTTTTTTTAAATCTTCAGTGCTCTTTACAGACCCAAGAGTCGCCAAAGAAAATTAGCAATGGAAATGAAAAGAAAGAGAAGGTCCACTTATGGCTGTCTGTCTGTCCGTCCGTCCTCCCGTCCACCCATCCATGCGTCCATCCATCCATCACCACCAGTGGACCTTGGCCACTCTTGATGTTCTCCATCACCTCCACAACGTGCGCTGTCAGAGAAAGGGGACAGCAATGCCCTGCCCCTACGATAGCACCCAGTATCTATTCTCTGGAATATTTCCCCAGCGTATTTCCCAGGTTATATATTACATTTCCAGGGTATTCTGAACTGAGGAGCTTGGCACTCCACAAGCTGAGCTGAGCCTTCCTCCCACTCGCTGCAAGGAGGAGGAGCAGGAGGAGGTCTGAAGACATCTGAACACAGCCAGGACCTCCTGGACTGACCCTCTTGGTTTCCTCCTGCCTCCAAGGCTCCACACAAGGATTTCATTTGCTTTCCAGTGCGGTTTCTTTGTTGGTTTCCCTTTACATTGTCCGGCAGCCTTTATGGACTTTTAACTATTTTTATAAGAGGCCTTTTCCTCTCATTTTAGTTATGTATTTTGCTTTTCCTCTAGCTAGAGGGGGTGGTTCAATAAATAATGGTAATGAGGCTCCTGTAATTGCTTTTGGATGTGCCTGCAGAAGAAATCTTGGATAAATTATTTCTTGGTGGGAAGATTTCACTTGACTTTTTGTTGTTGTTTTTTTTCCCCTTTCTTCTTGCCCAGCTGCCAAAAAACCTGATTTCCTAAACAACGGCTAGAGCTCGGGGACTTTTGAGGGCTTTTTAAAAAACAACAACTTTACAATTTACCACCTTATAGGGTTGTTGGGGTTTTTTTCCCTCCCATGTGCTTCCCTGTGCAGAGAGAGATTTATTCTGCCCGAAATGCCTCTCTCTCACAACAGCCCTTTATGAAAAATCGCCGCCCTTACAAGATGTTCAGGCTCATTCTTTGCCTCCTAAATTTGTCAGGCGTAAATTCAACAAAATAAAACATGTCAACAGGAAGAGAAATGACTCACGCTTCTATGAAATAGTCCTCTTGGTAGGAAAATGGTACTTTTACTGGGTTTAAACAAAGTTCCCTCTTGACCCGGGCTGTAGTTATGCTTAAAAATTGATGGCTGGAGACGACCCCGTATTATTAACAAAATATTGCAATAAAGAGGGCTGGTTTTGGTAAAACAAAAGGCTGAGGGAAGAGCTGGAAAAGTGAGGTGCCAGGGTTGGAAGCAGCAGAGAGAGGAAAGAGGGATGGAGGGATGCTTGAACGGGTGAAAGTGGCCTGGGAGCTGCCGGCGAGGTTCAGCCGGATGCAAACATGGGGAGTAATGCAATCAGCTGTGGTTATGTGAACCGATTAACAAAACCTAAAAAAAAAACCCCACTCACACACACCCACAGCTAACTATGCCTTTGGTGGGCCAAGCTGCAGAAACCTTCCCACTCCGCCGTGTCTCGCATGGTTAAAAATCTGTTTTCCAGTCAAACAACAGATTTTTCCCATGACTTGCTGCCTCTGGAAATATTCCTCTCCCAGACCTTTCTCCCCTCCCCCAAATCTGTGTTTTTTCCCCTTCTCTTGGACATTTTTGTCTTATTTATTTCCATTGCTAGAGCAAAACTTTCCGAGTCAGTAGGGAGAAAAATGGCAGCAAATGGCCAAGGGACTTCAAGTCCAGGGATGCCATTTCCAAAGGCTTGGAAAATCACCAGGGGAACAGTTTTAGAAGTGCCTATTCATCTCAGGAGCTTCAAAAATGCCCAAGCCAAGAAGGAATTAACTCTTTGGCCCCAAAATTACTTAGACGTAATGCAAAAAATGTCATCTCCTTTGCCTCCAATCCCACTGTATTTCAGGGCACAGAATTTGGGCAGGACCCTTTGAAAATTGCTCCCTGGGGAGACTGGGGGCAGGTGGGAAATGGAAGAGATGCGTCTGGGGGCAAATCTCTCCTGCCTGAAGAAGGGAGGGAAGGCTTCGTCATAGCATACTTTTAGTTGCCTCTTGGTTCTTTTGTTTTATTTCCTTTTTTTAAAATTTTGGGGGATGTGTGCTCCATTCCCATGTGAGCATTTTATTTCACTTCACATGGCCAAGGCGCAAAGCTGCTTGGTCCAAATGGGATCTGGGAAGAAACCACCCTGAACCCTGCAGTGGTGGCCAAGAGGGGGTCACTCCATGCCATCATCTTTCCCATTTGATCGCCTTTTCCTGCCGAGTTTCGGCAGTGGTGAAAAGCCTGCCTAGATAAGTCCCAACTCGTCGCAGGGGCTCCGATTCACATGGGCTGGGACGAGCAGCAATGAGAGCGGCTACAGAAATAAAAGGTAAATTCCCTCCATAATCCCACAACTGAAACCGGTTAATTCTTCAACCCACACGTGGATCTTTTAGGTTAGCGCTAGAGCCAAAAGAAGGATTTCTCCTCGTTTTATTAAGCCACGAGCCAACCTTTGTGCACACACAGACACACAAAAATGCTCGGTTTTCCCCCCGCACACCCAAAACCAAACGTGATCTCCCTTGCACCCATCCATGGCACATTTTGGGTCTGCAGATATTATTCTGAGTTCTGGATAATTAATGTATTCATTTCCATAAATGAAATGCTCAGCCTGCTGTGTGTAAGGAGTGAAGGAAGCCCAACCCGAGCGCTGGCGTGTTTGCCGGCTCATCCAATGCTCGTGCCCGGGATGGTGCTGGGCTGTGGAGCCAAACGAGGGCAGCTTTCATCAGAGCATTTCGCTCGGGCGAGGGCGAGCTGAGCCCTGGCGTGGCTGGAAGCTCCAACTGCCAAGAAAAAGCCTTCCTTGGGCCAAATGTGTTGGTGGTGTAAGGCAAGCCTGGCTCCTTTGAAGTGTTTGGGGCAGGGCCAATTTACGCCCAGTTGGGTTTGGCCCATGGTTCATGTTTAGCAACAATATTTTCAAAAACAAACATTGAGGAGGGAACTCATGGGTATTTTTTCCCCCAGGGCATTCAATTTACTAGCATTAAAGGAAGTATTCCTCTTCCTTATTCCCTTCCCTTCTCTCTTATTTTTCCTGTGAAAAGTTACTCCAGACCCAGTTCCTTGTTCCCCCAGGATTTCAACACGCAATTCCCCAAGGCTTCCCCTGGCCCCAGCCCACCTCAGTGGGAATTAGGTGCCCAGACCTTGGAGATCACAACAACTAGACCATGGCAGAAGTCACTGCCCATTCTCAGTCCCCACTTGGTTGGGATTCGATGGGATTAATGCCCACCCTGTTGGAAGATCTCTCCCAAACCTAGGGTTTGATTGAAGGGAACAGGTTGTAAACCCCAAAATCTATGGGGCAGCCATGACCTTGTGCACACTCCTGCCTCCTGAATCACAGCGCTCGGCTCCGGGGAGTGGACCTTTACTCAGCATTTGCACCCTGTGATTCATGGCGGCTGGTGGCTGCTTATACCCACGCGCTGCAAATCCACCTCGAAACAAACTCTGCCAGGATGAGCCAGGCTCGCGTTGCTGTTTGCACAGACATTTTCTTTTGAAGCCTCCGTCTGGTGAGCTACAAATAAGGCAGAAGGATGGGGGGAAGGAAAAGACACGGTCAAAGCCAGTGATGGCTTTGGGTTTCAGATGTACGGGCACCAAGGCATTTGCATGCTTGGCTTCAGCATCTAAAAGGGTCAGACCTGCTGTGTACCCAAAATACCACCAGCGAGGACAGCTTTATTCCCCCAGGGAGGTCTTAGGACCTGAGTAAAATCCACTATCACCATTGAAGCTGTCCCATCCAGGGAATCACGATTTCACCCTGTGATTTTGGATCTTGGGTATCAAAGCATTGCATGGTGTGCTTCCTCCCAGCAAAACACGCATTACTTGGCGTCATCGCGATGGATTAGGGTGACTGGAGTCAGCTGAGGGGACGGCAAAGAAAACTCACCCCTTTATCCACCTGGAGAGGCGGGAGCTGCCTGGCTGGTCACACATGAACCAGTTCTGCAGAGCTTCAAACCAGCCGCAGCACCCGATGGCACCGGCCCAGCCGAGCCAAGGGTGTCTGGGATTTGGGACATCCTCAGCTTCATGATTTCTGAAGACGCGGAAGAGATTTGGGCTGTTGCATGTTCAGCTCAGGGCAGAGACCTGCTGGGGGCTGTGAAGTTGGGTATAACAAATCCCCCTTTAATGATCAGCTCCTCTTTGGTCCCGTGTGTGCACAGCACCATGCACAATGAGCCCCACTTGCAAATGGGGGTCCCAGCTCTCTCCTACGAGGTTTGCCGCTGCAATGCTTTATGCACACTCAATGCCTTCTTCCCTCCTGGGGGCCCAGAGAATGGCAGTAAATGGGATTTCTGGAAACTCAACACCTTTGCGGAGGCAAAGCCAGTTCAATATGCCCCTGTCATCATGCCGGGATGAAACTCAGACCAGGGAGTTTTCTGTTTGTGTGCTGATGACACCACCCTTTAACTCCATGACTAAGCTCTGGGGATGAGCCATACCTGCTTGCACCTTCTTTCTTCCTGCCAAAGCAGTGCACCTCGCTGCAGACACCAGAGATGAGGATCCTTCCAAAGTGCACTACCATATCCATTGCGTTTCATAAGCCCAGAAATCAGGATCGACCCATCAACCTGTCTCTTTGCTTAGCTCCCTCTTCAAGAATGTCCTCTGCTGTGCACTTCTGCAAAACCCATCCCCCACAGCCCCTGGATCCATCTCTTCCCACATCAGGCACAGGCTGAGCTGCATTTGCCAGGCTGGAAGGTGAAAGAATGGTTTATCCATGGGATTTTTTGCTCTCCATGTTTTGCCCTACAACTTGCAAATCCAAGGAGTGGCAAAGGAAGGTGTGTATTAAGAGGTGAGGACCATACCTAGTGAACTAGACACATTGCTCCATCTTTTCACCCAAATCCAGGTTGATTCCCACATCGTTATTTTAGCCCATTCTTACCCCACAACGTCTTTTCTCAAGCGACCAGATTTGAAGCAGTTATACCTAGCAAGATGTTTGTTTTCTGGTCTGAAAGCAGCCACAGCTTCTGGAGAGCTTTGAGTTTTCAGCTCCACCTGCTCCGTCCATCTCTGGAAAGGGTTGGGAGCCCTTAACCATCTCCTTGCACCTTATCTGCTGCGTGCTTCTTCCTGGCTCTGCCACCAGCTCGCCGGTGACCTCGGCCACATCATTTCCCCTCCCAGTGCTCCAATTTCTTATTCTATAAAACGGAGATAACGGCTGTGATTTCCCTGGCAAGACACTTGGGCAACTCCAGCTGAAAAGCTTTCTAACAACCCATGTGTGCAGAGGATGGTTTTATCTGACAGGTAGATTTGGGGTTGCTGGGAATAACATGGCCCTCAAGCATTTACTGAGCTGTTTTTAACCTCGTAAAAGCAAACCAAACCCGTAAATGAGGAGAGGACTCCTCACCTCAAGGCTCACTTCCACCGGAGCCAAGTGGTTGTTATCCTGAAGTTACGGTCAATGAGGTGGGATGGGACCAAGTGACCCGCTTGGTTATCTTGGCCCGAGCAGAAAACCTTCCCGATGGAGATTTGTCTGAGCTGCTCTTCCAGCACTTGAGATTCAATGTTCCTTGCGAGCAACAGATTTTAACGCCTCCCTTTTTGTAAGAGCCAGGGCCGTATTTCATCCCTCATCCCCAGAGATTCTGCATTAGAGAAATTTATAAGCTTGGAGGATCGTACTTAGGGATGAGCTAATGGAGGCCAGGGGTGCCTCTTCTGGGAAATGCTTTGGTGGTCTGATAAAAGCTGGAAAATATACCTATTTTCTCCACTTAAATCCATTAATCAAACAAGAGACACCAGCTCCCCTGGTAGATTTTGGCAGTCCCTATCTACCTGGGCAAATGAATAGGAAGAGCAGCGGACATGAGCGGACAGCGTTAGGCATCCTGCAGAAATTGCATCTGAAATGGAAAGAACTTTCCTCCGCACCCGTCACTCTTTCCATTAGGGAAGAGGAGGAGGAGACGGGGGGTCTAACCCCCAAGCCACATGCTTTGGAGTCAATGGCAGTGGTTGTGGGCAGATTAAATATGGAGTGCACTGCAGAAATAGGTGCCCAGTTGGACTCCACCCAGGTCTGCCTCCTCCAGGAGGGATTACTGGGTCAGGAGATGCATGATGTGAATGCGCCTTTGCAGCTTCCCCAGGCTGGGCTGGTTTGACCGAGGTCAGCTCAAGATGGAGCCAAACTGAGCCTTGATGTCCACCAACGCTGGGGTATAGTGTGAGGGATGAGGGAAGCACAGAGCCCGCGGTGTCATCTTGCCCAAGTTTTGGGCAGCAATGATGTTGGGCATTGACATTTCTGTCCAAAAACCTTGGCCCCGCTGAGGTTATTTGTATTTTGGAGGGCTCTTGGCACTCACAGCTGCTTCAGGCATGGCCTTCAGGCAGCACCTGGAGCAAGGGTGAGACCTCCAGGGTGCAACATGCCTTTACACAGATCCCTCGGTGAACGTGATGGGACTGGGTAGGCTCTGCCTGCTTAGCCTGAGTTCACCCCATATAACCCATAATGCTTCAAAGTGATCTTATGGGGACAAGAAACCAGATCTGAACCTTCCCAAAGAGGCCAAGCACTGAGTGCAGGAGATGTTTTAACTACAGGCATCCCTCAGTGGTGGTCAAGCCTGATACCACATATGACCCATCAGAAATCCAATGGTCATGGACTCCAACAAGCCCCAAAACTACAGATGCTTTTGGTCCTACCACAGGGTACTTGGGTGAGCCCAACGTTGGGCCATGCCTTCTTTCTACTTTGGTAGATGCTTTGGCTCTTCCACTCCAGCCAGCTCTGGCCGAGAGTCCCTGTCCCTTGCCTAATCACCGTGTAAATCCTCATCGCCCATTTGGGGAAGCTGCGCGCATTGAGTGGTCACCACCCAAGATTTAAATTCTCAGCAAATCTCGGAGGCTTACCCTGTCCCTGCGCGGCAGCTGTTGTAATTGTGCAGAAATGCTCATAACGACATGAAAAGAAAGTTCGAAGGAGAAGCCAACAATTATTGTACAGTAAAATAACTCAATTCGGGGAAAGCCGGGAACCGGTGTGTTCACTTTCCTCCTGTCATCCCTCCGCTGAACTTATTTATTTTAAAATAAATTACCGGCCGTCCTGTAAAACACTTTACTGGCAGCTTTTAAAAATGGCCTCTCCCTCCAGCTCCTAATGCCACGTTATCCAGCAAAAAGCGGTGTTTCGCAGACGGCAGCCATCAACCGCATTGATTTGTGTGGACTCAAATATGAATGATAACGCCAGGCCATGGGACGGACGGTGATTTATGAGCCACGGGAGAGCTGGCAGCTTGCTCCTCACAGCCCGGGCTCCGGCACTGCTCGGGCACGAGCATCGCATCACCATCCCACTACTGGTCCCACTGGGAGAGGGCTACTGGGGAGGGAGGATGGAGGGGGTCCACTGCTTGTATTCATGGCTGTAGGATGCCCAACGGGCTCATGGCACACCGTGGCTTCCAACACCACCCTCGAGGGCGGTTGCACTGAAGATGACTTGAGGTTGGGTGAAAACTCCCCAGGACACAATACCTGTGTTTTTTGGGTGCTGTTTGAGCCAGCAGCTATTCATGAGTCCTGGGGTGGAGGAAACATGGTCGCCAGTGGTTCATATCTCACCTTTTTGAGCAGGTTCTCACTAACTCTAAAGTACAACCGGGAAAAAATGGATTTTCCATTCGCCAGCAGGATCTGAGCTCCGGGTGAAGTTTCTGTCGGGATTTGGGCAGCATTAATGTCTCTTTCTGGCAGGGAGGCTCCAAAGGTCGCGCTGGTGTGGAGCTCACCCAGACCTCCCTGAGATAGAAATACCGTCCCTCGCCTTCACCCGGTTACATCAATACTGTAGGAATTTAATTACCTTTGAGACCTTTAGCTCAGTACTGATATTAATATGGCCAACAGGTCTAAAAGACATAGAGAGGGGGGAATTTATACACTGGCTCACACGGACACACACAGAGCATGAGCAATAATTTCTTTAGGGAAGCAGCCGAGACTCATCAATGGGTTCAGTAGGGATTTTTGCCGGCAGATCCAGGCAAAATGGCGATGTGCAGTTTGGAGGAGAACCCCCACATCTAGGAATGACAGCTCAGCACCACCTAAATTTAAGTTAATACTTAAATCCAGTTGGATCGCACCCTCTCCCACTGCTGCCCCAGCGCCGGGTGCTTGCGCAAGACCCTGAGGAATACAATGACGTGGCAGGATTTTCCTTATAAAAAATTTCACCCGGCTCTGCAGGATTGCAGCGGGCTGGAAAATTCTGCTGGGCATGTGCAACTCTGGGTCGTGCTGGATGCAAATTACCTTGATTACAGGTTGGGTAATTATAGTCGCAGCACTGGCGGTTGGAGGGCTGCGGGGGGGAAGCCCCTATTTTTTTTTTTGGAGGCTGCCTGTGAATTCGTCTTAAAACTTTCAACAGAGAAGGGGTGTGCGTGCGTGGGGGGGACTCTGCTGCTCCGCTCTGCTAAGAGCATAAATCACTTTTAGGGAATCGTAAATCAATCTCTTCCCGAGCTCTCCAGCCCGTGAATGCAATGAGGCGATGGCGGAGCTCATGCTTCACAGCCCGCATGCGACTCTGGCAAGAAAAACACTCTCCAAAATATAAAGAAGTCTTGAGAGTGTAAAAGCCCTTCATTCAGAGTGGGCAGACGCAGGAGGGTGGTAAAAGGGGCCCTGGAAACTGTGGGTATTTAGATAGGGGAGGATTAAGGGGGGTTGTTAAAGAGATTAGTGCTGGAGCACCTTTCCCACTTGGTTGTTGGGGGAAAAAAAGTCTGAGCGCGGCTTCATCCTATTTTAGTCCCTTTGGGATGTGGACACCTTCGTGCATTTATCCCTCTGGTCTCTCATCTTCTGCCTACCCCGAGCACCCGCCGCAATCCAACCCCTCCCAGCTGAAACGGGCCCCGGGGAACCGAGAACTGGCGCCTTCACTTTTACGGGGCGGTTCGGTGGCAGCGCCGAGCGTGCCGGCGGTGGGGCTGTGCGGGGGGGGTGCGTGCCTGTGACCCAGCCAGGGAGCATTAACTGCTCAACGCTTGAGCTGCGCACGTTGGGGTTTGCCAGTGGGAGCCACTGATTTCTCTCTGATGAGCATTTCGAACAAGTGTATTAAACGCTCAGCGTCCTGCTGAGCCCTCTGCGCTCAGCATGGGTAATATATGTATTAACATGCCAGCGAGACGCAGCATTATTCTTATTAAAAGTAATTTACGCAGCCCCATCACTTGACATTTATGTTTTGAAGCTGGTATAAATCTGGCGTGCCCAGGCAGGGGGGGTTTCTGCACGGATGGGCCATTCCGAATGGGATGCTCTATCCTGTATGGGATGCTCCCACCACCGAAAGCTTTGGTGTGAGGCCAGGGAGATGAGGGGCAGCTCCAGGAGGCTTTTATTTGGGGGGAAAAAGGGAATATTCAGGGAAAGAGGAGTAGGGAAGCATGCCGGCTCTTTCTCCTGTTTTGACTCAGCTGTTAATTTGACAGTGAATGACGATGGGGTGGTTGTAAATCTGCTGCCTGCGGATGCAGCCAGCTGAAGCCGTCTGTGGCGAGCCGGGGGTGGGAAACGCGCCGGCGAGGTCCCCGGGGGCTCGGCGCCTCCAGGTGAGACTGGGGGTCTGGCTGCAGGGTGCCCCCAAGCCGGAGCAAACGTCCTGGTGTGAGCAGGGCACTGGGGAGGGGGGTCGTGGAAGTGACCGGCTGTGGCATGTCCCCGTGTTGCCGGGTCCGGCGCGCGCCAGCCGCTCCATGAGCTCATCGCTCGGGGGATCTCTGACTCAGTAAATGACCCATTGGAAGAAATGAGGGGGAAAAATACTGGTGGAAAGGGAAAAAAAAATACAGAAAAAAGAGTAAGATCTGGGAACCTGGTTGAATAATTTGACATCATCGGGTGCTCTTTCCACCCAGCCTTTGCCCTGTGCCGTGCTGCGTGATGTCCCAGAGCCCTGATGTGAATTAGTGCTATTGCTGGGCTGTGCCTCAGTTTCCCCAGCTGTAGACCAGCACATTTCTTGCTCCAAGAGGTCTTGGGGAGCACTGGAGTGAGATACGGCAGGGCTTCGGTGTGGGTCATTTGCAGACAATAACCCACGAGGAGAGGGGAGAGGACCCCTAAGAGCCCCAAAAGGGATCCTGGCGAGCCTGCCTCGAGCCCACGGCACAATCCTGTCCCTGTGCCCTGAGATGCTCCATTGCACCCCATTTCCCACCTCCCAGGATACCTGCCAGCACAGGAAAGACATGTTTGCGGCACTTCCTACCCATACCTGACTTTGTGCTTTGCTAGCACCCAACGCACAGCACCCAGAGGGCACCTTTGCCACCCTCTTTGAGCCACCTATCTCAGGATGGGGCGAACCAACCGCTGGAGGCACCTCTTGCTCCTGGGGGACTCCAAATGGTGCTGAGGACAACTGGATCAGGGCAAGGTCCCTGGGGTGTAACTGCCTGGGTTGGAGCGAGGGAGCTCTGATGGATGAGGGCTGGAGCGTGGGCATTGTGCCGGGTGATGGAGGAGAGCGGGGTGACAGTGGGGACGGACACCACGTCCCTCTGCATCGCTGGCAGCCGGTGAGGGACTGGATCCAGCATCTGCAGCTCGTGGGAAAGGGCCAAGATGCAGCCAGGAACTGCCAAAACCCTCCTGTAAAATGGAGGCAGACAGCATGTCCCCGAGCAACCGCTGTCGTGAAAAGTGTGGGGTGACCTACTTGCTGCGGAGTTTAACTCGGTGCTAAGAAGAAAATAAATGCCTTTAAGTAAATCTGCTCCGCTTTCCGTGGCCTATATACCAACCTGACTCTTTACCAGCAGCAAAGTCTCCTCTGCCAAGAACCGCCGCGGCAATGACCTGGTTCTTGCCCTGCCAGTGCCTCCAGCCCATCGCGGTGGCACGAGGAACCAGAGGAGCCTATACGCCCGAGGATGATGCATAAAGGGTCTCCTCCAACCTCCTCCTTCCCCGTTCCCTAATATGGGATTTAATTAGGTTTTTCCCCTTCTTGGGGATAGCCAAGCAACATTTTCCCCGGGTTTCCTTGGTTTTGCAGGCCCAAGGACAAAAGTTTTGCGGGAATTACCTTGTCTCCATAACCCAAGGGTGGTTTGACCCCACGGTACTTCCCCGGTAGGTCCAACCTCCCTTCCTCGGGAGAGGCATCGCAAACTGTCATAGGATGGTGGTGGAAAGGGGGATTGGATCGCTTGGCTCTGCAGAAATGACTTTAATTCCTTAATATCCCCTTTTTTAGGGTACAATTATAGATTGGCTGCGCCTTGCTGCCGTAAATCAGCATCAAAGGCTCCCTCGCGTCAATAGGAGAACACATGTACTTACAAGACTATGGGTGTTTGATGCTAATAAAAAAAGATTAAACAAGAGGTCGTAATCACTCGCCGAGCCTGCGAGTGCCAACGCAGCGTGGAGAGCCTGGCCGGGCTGGAGAAGCCGGCACTGACCCCCCTGGGGACACCCCCCACCCCAGGGCCCTTCCCTGCAGGGCCCCATCGGGGTTGCTCCAGCCCCCGTCCCCCTCCGCTCTCCCCCTTTACCCACCTCCCACACCCCATGCTGGATTTCGGGAACATTAATCACCCTCCCTAAACTGACAGTCCGGCTTTCTGTACCTGTAGTGATTATCCAAGCGTTTTAATGACACCTTGGACCCAAGGTATCAATTAGACGTGTCAGGATAAGAACTGCCTTGAGCTGATTCAGCCCATCACGACCACAAGGCAGGGACCGGTTCCAGGCTCTCGCCGGGATGCGTTCAAGCCTCTGGGGCTGGGATGGCTCTGAAATGCCCAGGGGGGAACCAGACAAGGACTTTGCACCTTTTATTCAGTGCCTCGCGTGCTGCTAACCCCTTCGCTTGCGCAACCACTCCTGCAAAGAGAAGCAAGAAGGTGTCTGGATTTATGTGTGGGGTGGGATAGCGCGGTGTGCAGGGATTCTAGCGAAATTTGGGTTGGATCACGGGGCAATTTGGGTTGGATGGGGTCTCAGGTGGTCCCTAGTCCAAGCTCCTGGTGGAAGTAGGGTCAGCTATGGGGTCAGACAAGGTTGCTCAGGGCTTTGTCATCCATCTGCCTATCCACCCATCCTTTTTCTTCACCTTTCTCCCTCCATTTCCCGTATTATTTTATCCCATCATCCACCTGTAACGGCTTTTAATGGCCAAAATCCTCTCCTGCTGCCTACACACAAACCTACATTATGTTCTCCCTGATACATCCCAGCTTTGCAAATGTGATACCTGCAGACAGTGCGGCTCCTGCTGTTGATGTTTTTATTTTCTTTTGCAACCAAATGAGAGCTAAGCGGGAGTTTCTTAAGCATCATTTCAGAGATGGGGAGGAGAAGTGCTCAGGGCAGACCCAGATCAGCAGGTCGCAGCAGTTTGGGTTTGCGTTGCATCTCATGCCTTCATGGGTTGTAAGCAGCATCCAGATGAGTATTGGGAGGTGGAAGAAAAGCCCCACATGGGAGGCAGGAAAAGCGCCCAAAGCCAAATCTGGTCTTGAGGGTTTACGAGGAGCTGCTGAGACACAGGGATGAGGCTCTTCATTGACAGTTGCTTTTCCAAGGAGTTTTCCAACCCGTCATCAGCATAATCACCAAAGGAGATGGTCCTGTTGTAGCGGGTCCAGAGGAGGTCCCGGAGATGCTGGGAGGGCTGGAGCCCCTCTGCTGTGAGGACAGGCTGAGAGAGCTGGGGGGGGTTCAGCCTGGAGAAGAGAAGGCTCCAGGGAGACCTTCCAGCCCCTTCCAGTCCCTCAAGGGGCTCCAGGAAAGCTGGGGAGGGACTCTGGAGCAGGGAGGGGAGCCATGGGACGAGGGGGAAGGGGTTTACACTGCAATAGGGGAGATTGAGGTGAGATCTGAGGGAGAAATTCTTGGCTGTGAGGGCGGTGAGCCCCTGGCCCAGGTTGCCCAGAGAAGCGGTGGCTGCCCCATCCCTGGAGGGGTTCAAGGCCAGGTTGGACGGGGCTTGGAGCCACCTGGGCTGGGGGAGGTGTCCCCGCCCAGGGCAGGGGGTGGCACTGGGTGGCCTTTAAGGGCCCTTCCAACCTAAACCGTTCTATGATTCTATGATCTGTGGGGCAGACAGGTCTGTGGGGCAGGAGCCCCCAAAGCAGTCCCAGATGGGAGAGCTGTGCTGCAGGAGGGAGCTCATCTGCTGTTGCCCCAAAATCTCCCCTCCAGGCAGGTGTCTCAGATCTCCTGGATCCTGCTGGGACTCTCCATTCATGGTGTTCCATGGAAATGCAGTGCCATCAGCTGGGATCTGGGGCACACGGAGGCCTGGGGCAGCAGTAGGGAGGAGCTGAGAGTCACAAATTGTGTTGAACATTGCAAGGCTGGATTTAAATAACCATTTTTCTGTCCCTTCGCTGGTGGTGGTTCAAGGCCCAAACAAACCCTGTGGTGGCCACATCATGGGCAACCCACACAGCTGTGGGATGGGACACATGTGATACGTGAAACACATCCTGCTCCCAGCTGCTCCAAGGAGTGTTCCAGCACAGAGCAGATGTACTCGTAGGTCGCGAGATGGCTCCCAAAGAAGTGTCTGCTCTTGGAAAATGCAAAGCCCCACGCTCCAGCTTGGGTATCTCACTTCCTTTGGGTCACTGAAGATGTGTGGATTCTAGGAGACCTCTTCCTCCCAACAAAGCCCAAACTTCTCCATAGACTTCCCCTGACACCAGGTGGTCAAATCAAGGATTTCCGTTGAGGGAGACCAAAACATGACAGAAAACCACCCTACCAGTGCAAGAGGCTCAGGGCTTGGGCGTCAGCTCGGCCCGCGGTTGCTTGCCACGGCCAATGACTCAACGTGGTTGTGGGCTCAGGTTTTTCACATTCCTTTCTGCACGCAGGGAGTATTTCTACCCACAAACTGCAGTGCACCCACGGCTCGGCACCCTTCCTCCTGAGAAAAGCCTCCAAGAGGACAAGAGAGCCTCAAAGCTGTCATCAACATGTGGGCAAGCCGATGAGCACTTTGCGGTGACAGAAGGCCTGTCTTCGTGAGCCGGCCTGCCAAAAATGTGTCTCTCAAAGTGCTGGCAATGACATATTTTTGGGAGCTGGCTGCCTCCTACTTCTCTGGAACTAGAAAGGCTCTAAAGCCAACGATCTGTCAAAGCCTAAGGGCTATAAACATGTGGTTTTGCCACCCAAGGTCTTTCTCCTTGGCTTTTGCCTTTGCCATTTTGGGATTGGGTGTTTTCTTTTTTCTTTTTTTTTGAAAAGTCTGTGGGAGAGGGTAAATTTAATACAGCCTATGGTTCTCTGCACTGCTTGGGCCTGCAGCTACACCACTTCTGGGCCAAGAACAATGCAAGAGTTGGGAGGCTTTGCCATGAAGCCACAGGCTTGGGATACAGGACATCTCGGCTCTTCTCCACCACAATGTTGGCCAACTTCTGCCCATAATTCACCTGTTTCTGACCCGCTGGGGGAAAAGGTCAGAGTTTTTCAGATGGACATTGTCTATACTCCTAAATTTATCCCAGCAGGGCATAGCGAACCCATTTTATGTGGTGCATGTTGTACAACACCAAGTGCAATTGAGATTGGGTCATTCCCAAGAGGTGTTCAATTAAAAGTGATTGTAATACCCCAATATTTTTAGAGAGGGAGAAGAACAAGCATTCTCGGTTATCAGACCTCCAAGGCCCTCCTTTGGTAGCCCAGTTCTAAACCACCTCAGATGACGTACTCCTCATAGAGAGGTTGGTGTTAGGCTTTGATTAATATTTAATGTAGATATAGACACTTAAAGTAGTGCAATCATAGGAAAACACATTAAAGCCAATTTTTTTTTTTGCCTGGCTGCTGACTGGGACTCTGAGATTTCCCTTCCTCCTCCATTTTGGGCTCTTCAAGGCACAAAAGCCTTGATCACTCCGTGGTGTGATAGCCTGGATTGGACTCAGCTTGCTACATGCTGCTCAAGCTTTTGGCTTCTTCTCTCATCCCCAGCAGACAGAGGGATTAATTTACTCTTCCTTTTTCAGCAAACTGACATGAAGCAGCTATTGCTGCTCCTTTTGCTTCCTCTTCTCTAGAGTCCTTGCAAAGATTGCGTAAGCAGGGTTGCGTTTTATTAGGCTTCTGATCATTCTCAGAATTTTTCCTGATTTATCCTCCAGATTGGTCTTGAACGAGGTGCTCGAAAGCAGACGCACAGGTAGGACCTGTCTACGATAAAGGCTGAGATATCAAAGGCTCCCGTTATAATCAAAGGTGAGGTTGAGACACCTGTAGAGGGTGAATCACTGGAGATCGGTACCCAAGATAGCGCAGGTGAATTGTCCTTTGCGTGTGCATACTTCTCCCCACTGCCTATGGCAGGAACCAGGTGGAACCTGCTTAAAGTTAGATGTCACAGGATCTCAATTGGACACGGGACGGCATGGGCTGAGGTGGCATTTCATACTGACTGAAGGGGGGAGAGTCACTTTTATGCATCCCCAGAGGAAGCTGGTGTGAACATGTGTAACAGTTTGGCATTGTCTGGATGCAGTGCCAGGGAGAAAACAGGATCTGGCTCCCCCTCTTTTTTTTTTTTCTGTTCTTATTTTTCTTTTCTTTTTTCCTTTCTCTCTTTTTTCTTTTTTTTCTTTTTTCCTTTTTCCTTTTTCCTTTTTCTTTTTTCCCTTTATTTTTCTTTTTTTTTTTTCCCCACAAAGCATTGGTTTGATTCCAGGACATTTCTTAAATAGCTTTCAGAATTTGCAGGAGGTGGGGCAGGGAAGAGATCTGCTCTGGAGTTAAGCTGGGGATATACGGGCTTAATTCGCCACTCCAAGGGCAGCTCGGTGATGCAAACCGGCGGCGAAGGCGCTGAGCTGAGTGGCTGCAATGCTGTCTTCTCTGGGGCACTCGGGAACGTCGGGGTGACTCAGAAAGCCGCTGTAGCTGCTGCTGGGAGAGAAGCTAGTCTGAGCCCGTCGCTGCACGTGAGAGTGGGCAAGGGAGGGCAAGCAGGGTTAGGATCGACGTGGCAGAGGCAGGGAAGAAAGCTGCGGCTTCTCAGAGCAAGAAATTAGCTTTGGAAAGAGCAGCATTGCTCACTGCGACCTGACGGCACAAAAGGAGAGGAGGAGGAGGATGGGTGGGGACCATCCATCCACCACCATCCTCATTCTCCAAGCACAGAGTCCCAGGTTGGGCAGGGACCCAGGCTGGGGTGGGAATGCATCTGGCCCATGCATGGTGGACATCTGGCTTGTTGATTTGGGGTTCCCCCATGTCATGGTCCACGGGCCAACCTAACCTGTCCCGAATGGCCTAAGTTGTGGGTGATCTACACAAGACCCGCTCTGTGAGATGTCTCAGATACCCTGGGGCATCTGAAACAACTCCAGACATCTATGTGTGGCCAATCCACATCGTCCTTTTGAGTCCAGTTGAGTCCTTGAACACTCATGTAATCTTAGAATTCCACTAGGAAGATGTCCCCACGTGAGCTCGCATGCAGAGGAACGTATGCTCCCCAACCATCACAGCAGCACGTTGGTCTCCATCTCAACAACATCGAGACACAGAAAGGCAGATTCCTTGTGGGATTCAAACATCAGCGTTCATAGAGGTGGTGCATGGAGTAGGTGCCCCAATCACCATCTCTTCAAGTCCCAGAGCCACTGAGTGCCACTCCAGTCTCTGCGTCTGATGGCCTGGGAGCAAACAAAAAGTCCTTGTGAGCTGCACCTTCCCCATTGCCCTGAGCCTCAAACAGTCCCTCAAAGCATCACAACATGGCAAGGAAGAGGAAGAACGCAACCAATGGACCATAAAGGTGGGAAGACCTTAGCTATGGGCAGCTTTCAAGAACAATGTGAGGCTCAGGCTGCACTGACGGGAGCAGTGATACTGGGGTCCCAGTTGATGGGTTTGGGCAGCTCAGGTCTTGCAGGTCTCATTCCCCATGTGGAGGTTTCCTACCGTGAGGGCTTAGTGGTGAGATGGGCTCGGAGGAGGATCTGGAGGAATCAAGAGACTCCTGTCAAATCTCTCCCTGTCCTCTTCAGTGAGATTTTATCTTGTCTATCAATGGCCATGAAAGCCTTTTTACTCAACAGAGAGACTGGTACCTCCAGAAAACCTCCTCCCATCCTGATTTTGCTATCTTAGATGCGCCAGATGGCCATTACAAGGTGCCCATTTCTCTCCACTGGCTCCAAAAGAAGACTGGACAAATTCACATCGTACGGCTAGGGTAAAACATCTCCTGGCCTACATTTCTCCATTCCAGGGCCAACACGTTGCCCTCTCCCTTCGAGCAGAGTGGACGTAAGGTTAGGAGGTGCCCTGGAGAGGCAGAGGATGGGTTGGAGAAGGCCATCCTTGGCACCAACAAAGCCCAGCCTTGCTTGCCTCCCCTCTGCAGGTCTTGCCGTGTGGAGACGTGCACCTGAAGAGGTCACGAGTTGAGAGGAGACGTCTTGGCAGTTCAGTTGATGGAGGAAGCAGGGAGGAGGCAAGGGGGTGAGTTTGTTCTAGGCAAGGAGACAACCAGGCAAAAGAGTCATGAGTTCTTGGCTATGGAGGGGCCCATTCCTTGGAGAGAAAATTACTGGCAAATGGCTGAACCATTGAGTGTTTCTCCCCAGCCCTTCCCTTGCTGAGAGCAATGCGAAGGCAATTATTAGAGTTACTTCTGAAAGGAAAAGGGGGAGGGAGAGGAGGGGAAAGGGAAAAAAAAAAAGAAGAAAAAGAAAGGGAACAACCTGGAGAGCTGAAAGCTGCTGCCTGGATGTGGGTTTTCAACAAGGCTGCTTGGCACATCTGTTTGCCTAACCCAATGCATCACACAGGCTCCGAAAGCTATAATCAGGCAATTTCAGGGTGTGGAGCTGGGCACTAAATAAGTACTGAGATAAGTGCACGCATTGTTCACACGCCAAGAGTCAAAGAAGTGCAGACGGAGAGACCTGTGTTGGCCCAAGCCATGAAATCACGAGAGCCTTGGGGGCTCGGTGATGGTGAGGACAGTCCTGGGACCGGGTGCTGGTTGTCTTGCAGCGAAGCACCCGCAGGGAAAAGGATGAACATGAAAAAATTTAAAAAAAAAAAAAAAAGGCAAAAAGGAGGAGAAAGCAGCCTGGCTTCTGCCTCTCCGCACCTCCCCACGCCAAAAAAACCCTCGGTGTAAGTGTCAATGGCGTCATCGCGGAAAGGTGGTGCTTGTCACAAATAAATCACCCCTTGCCTTTTAGCTGTGATGATAATTATATGGTGTCTTAAGTATCTGTACAAACTGTCAGGGGAAATATATGGTGAGTAAAGAAACTTGGAGCTTGCTAGCAGGGAAATGTTAAGGTGTCTCAGCTTAGCTGCTACAAAGGAACCTTGTCTGGATTTATTTGGGGGTGGGAATGATGAAAGGTTGGATTCGTGTCCTTTCTTGTCCGTCAGGAGCCATTTAGTGCGGTTGTATAACCCTAATGGTTTTTTTAAAAGGAAAATTAGAGAATCAGAGGTTTGGGAACACACATGGTCCAGGCGGAGGGAGGACAGAGGCCAGATCCTGGGGGCACCTTCCGTAGTGGCGGAGGTGGCCCTCGTGGCCAGGACAGTGGGGTGGCAGCACACCAAGTGTTGCTGCTTGGCAAATGCAAGCCCAGAAAGGGTGGATGGGGCCAGGAGCGACGTTAGTTCAGGATAAAACCCCACGGGGCAAATGCATGAGTGAGCGGCTGTGCAGGACTTTCACCCGCAGGTGCAGATATCAGCTGGGGTTTCGGAAATCCCCAGACTGTGGATGCTCATAGTTGACTTCGTCCGCCGCCCACCCATCATGGGAGCCCATAACTGCGAGCAGGCAGCAGCCCAGCTCAGAGAATGCCACCACCAAGGACTGACCCTGGCACTGAGAACCGGCGCGTTGAGGTGGCTCTCCTGCACTTGGCTGGGCTCTTCCAAGGGCGCCGATCACCGTGGCCTCTGGGCGCTCAGTAGACGGGCTGAGCATGTTGCATCCATGGCCATCACTGTGCTAAGAGATGCTGCAGAGACACCAAAAAGGGGTTATGCTTTGATTTTTCTCCAGTGAAAGACAACCAATAACTCCGCGTGCAAATCAAGTTTGCCCAAAAAAGCTCCATTTTACCAAAAATTGCTCCGTTCCTCACGTAATTTTTTTATTTTCCTTTTTTTTTTTCTCTTGGGGCTCCTGGTTTTGGTGAATCCAAGACCTGCCCTGCACACAGGTTGTGTTCAGGCACAGATATTTCGGTTCTAGGCGTGGCTGCTTACACAAACCATAATTACACCAACAAAATCCCCATGGGGGACACGGTTACAACGGCACTGAGGTGCCAAAGATGGGCATGGAGATAACAAGTCCTCAACAGACCATGTCCTACTCCAGCACCTTCAGAAGAAGGCGTCAGCACTGCCATCCCGGCTTTTTGGGCAGGGAAACCGAGGCACGGGGCCATGACTTGCTCAAGGCCACTGTCAGGACTGGCCTCACCCCTCGCCGCCGCCGCTTTTCACATTCCTCCCTCTCCTCGGCAGCCCACGGCCCGGAGCTTCTCGCACGATATCCTACGTGAGGGCTCCTGGGTTATTAAGTGGAGCCAGGGCTCGGTGTCGGGAGAGATGCTGCAAGCTCGCACACGCTGGAGCTGGGTTAATCCCCGCTGGGGCGGCTGCAGCCGGGCAGGGTGGCTCCACGCTGCTGTGGTGTCCGACATGTGGGGGTTTGGGGCATCCCAAAGATGGGTGGACTGGGGATCTGCCAGGCTGTCTTCCCATGTTGTCCGGATACGATGGGTGTGTGGGTCAGCGGATGTTTTTGTGTGGAGATGGGGATGTGGCAGCCCTGTGGATGTCCCTGTCCCCGCCCCAGTGGCTCTGGAGGGCCCCATAAAGGGGGTGACTCACCCAGTTTGCAAACTGGATGGTGCAGAGCATCTCCCCTTGTAGTGTTATTCGGGGGTGTGGGGGGGATCAGATCCTGCTGCAGGTGCTGCATCCCACCCCAGCCCCACCTTTCCCACTGGGCATCCCCCCTGCAGCACCATCCAAGGACCCATATACTGCCCATGGTCCTGCTGCCCCATAGCCTATCTCCTCCCCCTTGCCCTCAGCCAATCCCTCTCTGCCATTTGTATTGCTGTCCAATCCCATGCTGCCACCTAGCTCTGCTCCCAGCCAATCCTGTGCTGCCACCTGGCTCCATTTCCAGCCAATCCCGTGCTGCCACCTCGTTCTGCTCCCAGCCAATCCCATGCTGCCACCTGGCTCGGTTTCCAGCCAATCTCATGCTGCCACCTGACTCTGCCTCCAGCCAATCCCGTGCTACCACCCATCTTCACAGCCAATCCCGTGCTGCCCCCTCCAGGGTATATAAACCCTCAGAGGGGTTGTACAAACTTTTGTTGGGGGAAAAATGGGGGTTTTGGGTTAGTGAGTCCACCCCAGAGCAGCCAAAACCACCCCCAATGTGGGGCAAAGGGGTCCCTTGCACCCCCCCCAAGCCCTCTTCCCCTCCTCCCTGCCCCGATGCCACCTAAGTTCGTTAGGGCCTGGTGCTAATTGCCTTTCAGAGCCAATATGGGCATGGGGCCCCTCATTAACCCCTGCCCGGTGTCACTGCTCTGCCAACTCACGAAGCTGCAGTTAAAACCAAGCTCATTTGCATGCCGAGCTCCAGGTAACGAGCTCTTCAGGAGCGAGCCAGCATCCCATTTTTTTATTTTATATTCCAAACCCCCCCCCCCATTTCTCCTCGACTCTCCCCAGTTCCTTTACTTGTTTATTTATTGGCCTTTTATTGCAATGGATATTTGCATGGAAACTGTTTCCTGCTGTTCCCTTCCCACTCCAAGCCATCATCCTCGGGTTGTGATATTATAGTTTCCATGGCAACGCGTTGAGATGCCACAGAGGACCGCGCTGCCTTCAGGTGGGGAGTCAGGCAGATGGAGCCGGTGAAGAAACAAAGAGAGGAAGGAAGAAAACACCCTTTTTTTGCACGTGTGGTGGTGCAAAGCCGGGGTGCGATAGTGGGAGATGCTGGGTTTGGGGGTTCGTTGGGTGAAGATAAACTGTGGGGCTGAAGGTGTCCGAAAACTTCTTGGCTCTGTTTAAAGGAAGGGCCTGGGAGGGTGATGGGGAGGGGGTTGCTCAAGGGTAAAAGGTACGAGGTGGATTTCTCCCTCTATCCCAGAGCACTCCGTTTCACCCAGGGATGCCCAAGATGTTCGTGCATCTTCAAGAAAACCCCTTGGCGTCTCCATTTGAGGACACTGGGAGATGCAACGCCACCTCTCCATGGGTAGCTCTCTTGGTCCGTCCCCCCGAGCCCCTAAAACCCTGTTCTCCTCCAGATCTGCCCAATTTCCAGCTGAGGCTGCTGGCTGGTGTTGTGCCTTGCCCTCCTCAGCTGCAGGCGGGGATGTCTGGAAATCGTTAATCCCAAGAATGCCGCCGGGTTTCTGGCACAATGGGAAGGGGACGGGGTCGGTCTATAAAACCTGAGCAGCCTGAGAGCGGGCGGTTTGTGAGCTCGCTCCTCCTCGCCTTGGCCTCTTCGGCAGAGGTCGGGCTCTCGGCTTTCCTGAACCCATCCCTACGGCTGCTGCATCTCCAGATGTTTGTCATCCTGGTGGGGCTCCACGGTTAGGTGCGCGCCCGACCGCAGCCCTGTCTTCCAACAGAGATGTGGCCCTTGGTGTGGCCTCATTGAACCCAAATTCTCTCTCCAATGTGGGAGAGGAAGAGGTGAGATGTTTCTTGGCGGAGCTCTGCTTGCTTGGCTTCCCTTGACACCTAAAGGTCACGCCCTCTTGGTTCCAAAAACCTTGATGTGCTGATTTCAGGGGGCTGCTGTGAAGTTCACGTTTTGCCTTGCCATAGGACAATTGCCCACGTAAAGGCTGGGATGGGTTGCGTTAGGTAGAAACTCCAGAAGTCTCATTTCTTACAATTTTCTTGCGCTTGGGCAGCTGGGGAGAGCAGAGGATACCCTGGGATCTCCCCCCATGGCATCTCCCCCCATGGCTTCTCCCCTCCTGGCATCCCACCTCCATGCATGACTGTTCCCTGCACCCTTAGACATCAGCGAGTCCACGTGGCTGACGTGGAGGTGGCACCTCCAGGAGAAAGGACACTGTGGGACATCTCCATTCACCAGATGGTTTAGCAAAGGTAAAATCCAAACCACATCCAAGCAACCTCTTCCTCCAGACCTTCCCAAAATGGATGCCGAAGCCTTTGGAGAGCTGCCCGCATCTCTCCTGCACCACGAGCCCGTGTGCTGGCTGGCTCTCACCTCATTTTTGGATCACATTTTGCGCAAAACTTCATCTCTCCCTTTCCCAGGACCAGCCCTTGGTACCTCTGCGCCGCCTTTTGTTGTTTTTTTTATTTTTATTTCTTTCCCAGTCTATAAAATGGCAGTAATAGGCGCTGCAAATCAAGGGTGTCTGGATGCTAAACACGCTGCCACTCGCCGATGGGCTCTTTGTGACCCCGGCACAGCAATGCTGATTTTTCTTTTTGCACAGAAAAAAGCTTGGAAAAGATAATTTCTCTGCAAAGCTAAACCATGCAACAAAGGAGGGAGCTATTACTGCAAAAAAAAAAACCCAAAAAAACCAACAACCCAACCCTGCTGACTGCAACCAGGACACATCTTCGCAGTATATTACTGCTTATTGGAATATTCCCTGCATCTACTTTACCATATGTTTGCCCTCCCTCATTTTAGGTTGTGCTGCTTTGCGAAATTACACGTTTAAAGCCAACCAAAGGAGGAAAGAGGAGAGGGGAAGACTCGGAAATACACGGGGTGGGGGCTTTTCTTTTTGCAAAACCGTCTCAGAAAACGAGGCACGGCGCTCCGCTCGCGGCCAAAACCCACCCGAATTTTCCTCGTCAATTAGGTTGGGAAGGGGAAAAAAAAACCCGGGCGCGATGGCTGCGTCTTCCATTTTTGATTCCCCTTGTAAGTCACAGTGGAACAATCGCCCGCTCTGTTCGTGCTACTCTCTATTCATACGGTAATTAGAAAGCTAGGAATGACAGGCCGTTTAATGACGGCTGTAATATGTACCTGCATCTCGCACAACAGCTGGTGCGCTGGAGAAAATGCAGCCATGTTTCTTTGAGATGGGCTAATAGGAAAATCTTGAGCTAACAAGGAAATAAATCTCCCCAAGGCTAAACTTCGCAGAAAATGGTTTCGTGTGCAGAGGAAAGGAATTTTAAACAAGTCGGGCCAAATTCAGCCTGGCTGGAGCTGAACCGGCGCTGCTGCTGCGGGTGCCTTCAGCCCGCTGCTGGTGTAATGGCGCTCAGTACCTGCGCCTCGCCGGGTTTTTTTTTTGTTTTTTTTTTTTGGGGCCGTTTATGCTGGTATAAATCAGGGCTGACGTGTCCTGAGCCGCTGGGTTTACACCAGGCTGTAAAAGCGGCGGCTGGGCAGATGGGAGAGGACGCAGCGGTTGGGGCCGGGGGCTGCTCCCCGGGGCCGGGGTGCGCCGTTTGCTGCCCGTTTTTGGCAGGAGATGGCAGCCGTGGCGAGGGCAAGGCCGTGGCGGAGGGCCCTGAGGCAGGGGGGATGCCATGAAACCCCCCTGGGCGTTGCAGGTGATGAAGGATATTAGGAGGGATCAGGCGCCTCGGCCGGAGGGGCTGATGCCATGTGCAATGTCTGAGCTCAGGCTCCGTCTTTTCAGGCAAAAGACCCAAGGCTGGGGCTGGAGGGTAAAAACGAGACCATGGCTTGGCCCCAGGTGACACCGTGAACCATTTGGAGAAAGATCTGCAGGGAAAGCGGTGCTTTAGCTGCGTCACCGTGCTCTCCGTCTGCACGGGATGGACGGATCCGTGCATCTCTGTGGGGTCACCCCTCTCCCTTGGGGACCACATCTGATTCTGAACGGGGTTGGGATTTCCTCGGGGTGCTTTTCCAATGAGCAGTCACCTCCCCAGCACCTCCTTTCCCTTCCGCATCCCTCCAGCGTCAACCGCAGGTCTTGCTCTGCTCCGCTAGATCCACCAGCGCTGGTTGCCATCGTGTTTTTTTTGTGTCTCCTTGGGTGATGGCAGCTGGGGAAGAACGAAAAGAAGCAGCCGAGATCTCCCAGCACCCAGTGATCGCCCCGAAGCCCCTCTCACCTCATTCAGGGCTGGTTTCGACACGCACAAAGACGTCCCTTTGCACAGCATCCCATCCAAGGGGGACCACCCCAAATTGCACCCATCAGCCAGACCTTTAGGTGCCAAACGGGAGCAAGCTGAGGTGGCAGCTCCTCCATCTCAAGGTCCACAGCCAGGAAGCGGGGAGCAGGATGGGACCAGGAGCGTGAATTACAGCCGTGGGGCTGCCAAGCCCCAGCTCAGCGAGGACCTGCTGGTGCATTCTCGCCGCGGTGATGATTTGCAGCTTGGGCCAGCCCAGCTCGCTGCGTGCCTTCTCCAAATGGATCCGTCTGAACCGGCTCAAGTTCTCCCCAGCACTAATTGATTTCTGCTTGCAGCCGGCTCCCTTTCAGCCCCCTGCTAACCCCCAGCCCTCAGGAACCCGGAGATAAAGCCCCAGGGTCTCAGTTTCCTGTAGTCGACCTCCAAACGTCTGATCAAGTGTCTTAAATTGTGTGGATTTCTCTTTTTTTTGGGGGGCTTTTTTTTCTTTCCCCTTTCTCAGGCATCCCCAGGGAAGTTCCCAGAACCATTCCTCATTTCTTCCAGCCATCTGCTCCGACCCACGGCCGAGAAAAGTCTCCCTTCCTCCCAAACGCCCCTTAAAAACCGCGTTAATCCAAGCCGGTTGGGTCGCACATGGCTTTTTGCAAGGGACGTGGGAAACGGCTCCTCGGCAGGAGAGGACCTCAAAGGAAACCCGGAGCAAGCGGGAAGCTTTCGGGGGGCAGCTGGGGGAGAGAGGACGAGCTCGGTAGCATCCCTGGTGCTGGGAAATGGGGCGTCTCGGGGGGGTCAGCCCCGACCGTTGTCAGCCCGTAAAAAGGAATCCTGCAAACAACTTCTCGGTGTCCTTCCAAGGGAGCTGCTGCTCCACTTCGTCCCTCCTCGGGCTGTAATTTAAGGGCTCGGAGGGGGTGTGCGTCCCTTCCTGGAACCGCTGGCGCTTCGCATGCTGTGAATAATATTCCGCTTTTTCCATCTGTGACTAGATTTACGACCCGGCAGCTCCGTTCAGATCTAGGTCTGATTTCGACGGTCGATGCTGGAATGTGATATTTTCCTAAATGTCCCTGTAGTGCCATGAAATCCAGTTATAAAGAAAACAAGGACATGTTTTAACAATAAAACCAATGTGCATGATCTAATTAAATGGCATAATAAAATTAGGAAATAAATGCACAAAGCATGAAAACCTGTTCCTTGAAAAGTGAATCAAATTGGCTACTAAAATGAGCATTTATTCCTCGTGAAGGAAGCTGGAAGATCCTGTCCTCCTTCTCCGGGAAGGGATCTCCAAGATATTTCCAGGTTTTGGGAAGGTTTAGCCATTGAGGGTTGTTTTTCTCCGAGAGCTGGAGGGAGCCGGAGGCAGCCAGGAGGGGGAAAAGGAAAGAAATATTTGCCTAGTGGATGCATTTACCTGCTGGAAAACCCATCCCCTGCACAAGGTTAATAAATACATCGCAAAGGAGCCCAAAATGCCAGCACCAGGGGAGGAAGGGGTTTGCTGCTGGGGTTTAGCTCCAGCAAGACCCAGAAACGTGGTTGGGAGACAATATCTGCCCTACACAGCTGCTATTGGCAAAAAAAAGAGCAAATTTGGTTGCCCAACTCTTAAGCTCCTCTGAAGTGTGAATAATATTAATCTCTTCTCATCTGTAAGATTCCTTGTGCCCTCCAACAGCGGGTTTGTGAGCTGGAGCAGGGGAAACTGAGGCACAGGAGCCCGGGGGACGTTCCCAGCCCGTGGCCGTGGGCTATGAGGGCTCCGTGCGTGCGAGGCGGAGGAGAAGGCGAGTTTGAGTCACCGGCTCAGAGCCTGGGATCCCGCCGCCTTGGAAAGGGAAGAGGGAGCGAGGCCAAAGCCAGAGCCCTGGTTTTGCAGCCAGTGCCAGGTGAAGCGAAGAGCCTGGCTCCGGTTGGGGGGCTGATGCTCAAACCTGGCAGCCCCGGGATGCTGGGGCTTCGCTGGAGGTTCCTGGGGTAAAATTTGCAAGGTTTGGGTTTGGGTTTTTTTTTTTCATTTTTCAAGTTTGCAAAACTTTGGAAATTGAGCCCGGAGTTTGCAAACCTCAAAGTTTTGAAGCCGAGAGCTCCAACATCTCCATTGCGTGTGGTCCCAGTCAGGCTGGAGCAAACAGCCCAGAGGTTCTGGGGGTGCCAAGACCCACCTGGGGGTGCCGAGACCCACCCAGGGGTGCCCACCTCTTCCCTCCTGCTCTCCCAGCGACGTCTCGTGACGCCAGTAGAAAATTCCCTTTTCCTTGTCTGCTTGGCACCGCGATCCATCCTTCATCGAGGCCATCCATCAATTTGGCTTGGCGCGCTCTCCCTCACAACCGTCTGTGTCATCTCGCATACCCCCATGGTGTTAAATAATTAAACCGTAGCACATTGTAAAAGAAGGGAGGGGGGAAAAATAGCGATCCTGTCTTACAGCTGCAGAATAAAATCATTTGGCACCGACACCGAGATCAGATATCGCTCTGGCAGGCCACAGTGCCAAAGCTGGGCGCGAGTGGGGCTGGTGGCCCGGCGGATCTGCGGGATTTCGGCTGACCCTGGGGCTGGATTTAGCCCCCACGGCAGAAGGAAAAGCTCTCCGGCTCTGCCATGGTGGAAGAGGTTTTTTTTTTTTGTTTCCAGGGGGTGGGAAAACCTATTCAAAAATAATTATTGCCCAACACCAGGCGATACTGTGAACTCGTAACTCAGCGTGGGAATGCGGGGCGGTTGGGTTATTGCTTTAATCAGCATTGCAGGGTGTCGATAAGGACGCGGGGGCTTATTTATTGCGTAGGTGAGAGCACGTCTGGGCTCTGTGCCGGATCCCGCAAACCTCCCGGAGGGGACAGGGCTCCATGTGCCCTCGCGGCAAGAAGATGAGCAGCGTCCCCGAGCCCGCGGGAGACGTACGGCCGCATCCAAACACCCGTGGGGCTGGAGCAGGGGATGCCAGATAGGTAAAAACCCCAGGAGTTTGGGATTTTTATTTTTGCTTTGCAGTTTTACCCGCTAAAGAAACTTTCTGATTTATTCTTGGCCCCCATTTTTCACGCTTAAGGGCATGACACACATTATCATTCACCACCTTCGTTTACATGTAGCAAACATAGGTCAATTTATTTCTAAATCCCCTTTTTTATAGCTCTATTGAACTATTTGCCACATTATTTATACGTTAATGCGATGAATCCCTCTGGATATCACACTGTCTAATAAATAACGCGACAAATCATTAAGCAGGGTGATAAAATCAAGCCATTTAAAAATACATCAACCTGTGTTGCTTTCGTGTAAAATAAGCTCCAGGGGCCCATCAGCACGAGAGAGGAGGCGAGAGACACACGCACACGTGCGCGCACGCAGGAAAAAAAAAAAAGGCAAAACACCTGCTTTTACCGAATACCCTGGAAAATGAGGATCTGGTTAGTTGGGGGTTGGTGGTTTTTTACATAGGCAAGGAGGCTGGCAGGGGAAGGATGAAATGAAAGGGGGGATGTGGTGGGGGATGGAGGGGTGGTTGTGGGAGGTGAAGGAAACGGTGAAATTCGGCCACGAAACCACACGAGAGCCAAATCCCGCGGTCGCAGGATGGCGCATGCGGGCACAGCCTGGCTCGGCCGTCGGAATCCTCCCGACACGCTCATGTAGGTAACGCAGCAAAACCGGCTTGCTGCAACACGCTGAGGCGTTCACAGCTCCTGGCTTTGGGTGAGGAAAGGTGCCGAGCGGGAGAACGGACCCGCAGCCCCGGCACCGTGGCTGGCATTTGCCGGAGGAGCCAAGGCCGTGGGATCCCAAATCCCGTCCGGCCAAGCACCACGTGCATTGACGAGCGGGGAGGAGAGGTGGCATCTCACCCACCATCTACTCAAGCAACCACAAGGCAGATTAGACAGAAAGTGCTTTTGCGATTGCACCCCTGATAGCACCTAAAATCCTTCCTAGGATGAGGGAGGTGACCAAGGCCAACGGGAAGGCAGTGCTGGAGGAATGACAGATCTCACCTCGTCTTCATCACCCACCTCTCATCTTGCCTCCATCACCCACCTCTCACCTCCATCACCCACCTCTCACCTTGCCTCCATCACCCACCTCTCAACATCCCAACAAAGAGATTTGTATCCGCAGAGGCTCCATCCTCCCCATCCAACAGATCCACCAGCTCCATGCGGATCCCAAATCGGAGGTGCCTTTGCTGGGCACCATCTCGCCCAAGCCCAAGGCGAAAACCCGTGTAACTCGCCTGCTCGCTGCTCCAGAGCCATCGCTTGCCTCTGGCACTTACAAATGATGTAATCCACTTTATTTGTGTGACAACAAAACGGTTATTATAGTAATAAGTATAATTAGCACAAGACAATTACCATAATAATACATTTCCCTTGTTCCAGAGGTACTTTTAAAAAACAGGTTTATTTAAGATTTTGAAGAAATAAATAAAAATCGCTTAGCGAGGCGCAGCAATAAAATATTTCATTGTGCTGATGTGTGAGGAGCGAAAAGCAGCTTCTGCCAGAGGCGAGCGTGGACTCGGAGGTCATTGGGTTGCTCTTCGCCCGGAGCTCGGGAAAACCTTATCCCAAAGATTTTCTCCAGGCAGGCGATGCAGCTGGGGAGAAATGGGAAATATGTGGGATAACCTGGAAAGAGTACTCCAGCGTTGTTTGCCTATAGATACAGCCCATCAAGCTGGGGAATGCCCCTTGGACGTGCTGTGTGCAGGTGATGGACCTCCAAAAGACCCTGGTTTGGTGGCCACCATGGGAGGACATTCCCTGAAAACTTTTTCAGGGCTCGACGCTGTCGCTTTTGAAGATGCTACAGGGAAGTGGAACTTGAGGAACCACCGGCTGCAACCAGGACTTACAGCAGGATAATTACGTCAGTTAAAAAAAATGCTTCTTTTAATTTTAAAAACACACCCTCCGCGTCCGTCTGCAGAGTGGGGAAGCTTTTCCAGGGAGCTTGGGTCTGGAGGTGCTTCAGGGCTGGGAGTTGAGCATCACGCGAAGGGCTTAGCTGCTTCTCCGGGGTCTTTAGGTTGGGTTTTAAGCCCAGAGTGGTTAAAAATAGTCTGGGAGACGCATTGCTGCCGTGACACCCTCGTCCCCAACAGCGATGGGATGCTGGCTCCGGTCAGGATGAAAATGTCACCTTTGCTGGACCTTGTGTCCCTCCATTGAGTTGAATGGGAGATGGGGAAGCTGTGGGATCAGCATGGTCCCCTCCTAACACACCCACCACCACCCACCCCAAAAAATCCTCCTCTACTCAGTCCTCCATATTCAAATGTCTCTCCCTGGTGTGGGTACTCCGGTGGCTTGTAAGGTTGTGCAGCTTTTCCTTTGGTCAGAGAGGTCAAGTCCATGGAGACGGGTCAGCAAAGGGATATTTTCTCACCCAAAATGAATGGTGAAAAAGCATCCAGCTGGAGCTGTAGGCACAGCAGAGTCAGCTGCCATGGATGATGGCCAACAGGTCTCTTGCTGCTGCCTCTCCTTGCCACCACATGTTCCCATGGGCAGCATCTCCCCAGACGCTGTTCTCAAAAACCAGTTCAAAATCAGTCCCGGGCTCAGCCCCTTCCCTGCTTCGCCGCTCCTGCCTTGTGCCCTTGGATCACCCAACGCTGCATTGGCAGGACACTCTCCCACAGCATCACTTTGTGTTTTGGGGCAGGATCTGGGGATTTGGGGTGGAGGCAGCTGCGTCGGAGCCGCCTGGCGCTGACTTGCTGCTGGCCCAAGGGCTGAATCACCTTTTTTTTGGTCTCCTGGCCAAAAGGGACAGGTTTTTTCCACCCAGCCCAGCAGAAGAACCTGCTGCCACTTCAGGATGGCGTTTGACCACCAGTCTGTAAAACCACCCCGACTTTCCCGAGCCGTTAGCATTTTTGCATTTCCAAGGATGGGATCTGCAGGACATCACGTCTTGCTCATGTCCTTTCCGCAGACTCTCCAGGTCGAGCTCTGACCCGAAGACATTTTCTCTTCCTGCCTTTGAAGCAGGCAGCGTCTCCCGACCGTGCAGAAAGCCCTGAGTGTAAACACAAGCCTGGCCTTGGTATTTTTAAAAGATGCTTTGAAAAATTCACTTTAGGACTATTATTCCCGCAGCCTTATTATTTTCAGATGCAAAGAGCGAGCCGTTTGGCAGCCGGCAGCCGGAGTTAATACGATGCAAATGCAGCGAATCCACTGCAGCTGAACTCCTTACGTCCCGGAGTAAGGCTGCGCCCTTGATTCCTTGACAATGGCTCTTTGGAAAGACACCAAAACATCTTCTGCAAAGGATTTTCTCCTCTCAAGTCTGGTTCAACCAAGAGTTTATTAGTGGAAAGGGGGTAATGAAAATAACGTGAGCTGGCATCGTAAACACGCACACTCAGACGGAGGAGCCGAACGCAGTTTGGAACAAGCCGTGTAAGCACCACGGTATCGTATTCCTGCAATCCTCCCAGCCAGCCAAATGCCAATAATTAGCCATAAATAATACCTAGGCTCCTCACAGCAGGTTAATCCACTATAAACATGAACCAAGCTGGAGAAATAACCCGAGGATGGAAAACAGCCTGGTAGCCAAGTGAAAAGTTTTGCGCAGACGGAGCCATTGCCAGATTTCGAGTTGCTGGATATAAACAGTTTCTTGGCTTATCCTGCGGCTGCTTGGCCACCGAGCATCCCTGCCTCCGCGGGAGGTTCGGGCTGCTCCGTGCTGCGGCAGGGACACCCGGCGGCTGCGGTCCTTCCTCACGGTTCTCCTGAAATCCTGGGGGGATTCGCTGTGCCCCCACAAGGGTGGGAGCATGGGGGGCTGCTGGGGACCCCGTTGTGAATGAGCAACCCAAGATAGGTCCAGATGGACCAAAGGATGGACCGGCTAGGGGGGGTTCACCTGCCACCGGTCCTGATTTCAGCCTGGCATGAACCTCAGGAGACATCAAGGTGGTCATTTGATCTACAGCCCCCCCCCAGATTATCCAGCAGCGGTGAAGGGAGAGGAGAGCCAACCCAAAATACACCATTTCTCTGCGGGGGGCTCCTGGCGTTGAAGACAATGAAGCCCCGCCGTGGGTCATGGCCTTGGGTGGCCAGGAGGTGCCAGAGATGCCACCAAGCTGCTGAGATGGAAACTCAACCTGACCCCCTGCCCCAGACCCTCGTCTCCCATCGCCGGGGGGGCCCGGGATCAGGTCACCCGGGATGCTGGCTCACGCTCGATTCCCCGTCACGGGAGCTGCCAAAGTGTAGTCTAAATAGAGGACTGTTAAGTCAGGCAAATTCCCATCCAGGACCTCTCAGCTGCTATTTATAAAAGCTGCTGCTTTCATTAGAGCCGAGCGGGAGGGCAAGGAGGGCTCGCACAAGCTGGGGGATGCGAAGCAGAGCAGCGTGTCTGGTTTGAAGACAGCGCCGTGTCCCTAACACTGTGCAGATGTTTAACCAAAGCAATTTAGTCATCAGTTGCTTTCATTTTCCTAATGGGTTTTTTTTCTTTTTTTTTTTTCCCCCTCTTCCCTTCCCATAAGCATTTCCCCCCCCCTCTTTTCTTTCCAAACTACAAACCCCACGTGCTCTCACCTCCCTCGCAGGGGTAACCCCAGCCTCCAGTGGGGATAACCGCCCTCCAGCCCTGCCCCATGGGCTGTTCCCGTGGGCCAAAATCTGCCTCTAAATGTCACAGGGGTAAAAACAAGTCAGGATCCCAAAGCCACAGGCTACGGGAGTGCCCAAGGGCCAGGACATCCCCTAAAGGTCCCTCTTGGCCGTTTTTCTCCACCCCAGTCCACTCAGTGTGGTTGGGGGGCCCTGGGCTGCTCAGGGTGGGGGAGGCAATCCCTGCCAGCAACCAGCTTTAATTTTTTAAGAGAAAAAGCCTGGATCTCTCCTGTTCTGGGTCTGGTTTCCTGCTCAGATGGATTCATCTACAGCAAAAAAAGAAAATGGTAGCAAAAAGCCCCTGGGAAGGGAATAGAGGGTGGAAAGGCTCCGTCGGCGGCCCCGTCTACTGGAGCAAGTGGTTCTCCATGGCCAGGGAAGGGATGTGGGGCTGGAGATGGGGGCTGGGGGGAGGAGTGTGGCTGCTGCATGAGGACAACATGGGACGGGACGTCTCGGGGGGCCGATGGTGTCCCAAAGCAAATTCGTCGCCTGCAGCCACGGCGGGTGGGAAGGGGCTGGGACCGGCCTGGGAAATGCAGCCTAAAAAAAATAATATTGGGTGTCAGCCCTGGTGTGAGCTGGGCAGGAGGGCGAAGAAAGGCCATTTTCTGTCCCAGCATAATTCCTCCTTGTCACTCGCCGCGAGGAGCCGCATTCCAGCACCACCAGCCGAGGCAAACTTTCCAAAAATATCTCTTTCACGAGGAGTTATGGTTTTCGGCTTCCTCTCTTGGGGCAAAATCATTCCCTACCCCCACCCCTCCATCCCAGCATCCCTTCCAGCCAGCAGAGAAATGAAACACAGGATATTTTGCCCCAGATCGCTCTGGCTGCAGCCAAGAAAAGACACGGCTCCATCGGAGCCAAATGTGGCTCCTTTCCAGCTCCCATGAATGGGATATTTGGAAAGCAGTTATAATTTTTTTAAGGAATTCTCAAAGAGCAGAAGGAGGGGCGGGAGGGCTGCTGGGTTGGCTGTTTTTTGTTTTTTGTTTTTTTTTTGTAAGAGACATCTCCGACGTAATTTATTTTAAAATGTGAAAAGGGGAAGGGGTAAAAAATGGCTATTTATGCAATTGTTCTCTGCATGTGAGTGTGTGTGTCACGTAATACCTTTGAACCTGGAGGCCAATACCAACTGGATTAGGCAACGAGGCTCAGATCTGCCAAATTTCATTGAACCAGCAAAAAAAGATCCCCAAAGGAGGACCCTCAACCCTTTGTAGACATCAGAGAATCCACATGGCAGTTCATCCCCTGCAGTAACTTGCCGTGAACCCAGCATCCCAAGGGTCTTTTCCAACCTGAGTGATTCTATGATTTTGTGATTCTATGATTTTATAATTCTATGATTTGCCTTTTTGGATCCTCTTCTTTCCACCCAAGATGCTTTTTTCCGGTGGCTGAATTTCAGAGAGAATTCCCTTGCCCAATCCCCTCTGGATTAGCCCCAAATCGCTGCTCTCTTGCATAAACCGCATACCTCGAAGATGACACCACCGCCAATTAGGGATCATGTGTTCACAATTAAGCGCGTTGGTATCGTTGCGAAATAAAATAAAACTAAAATATCAAGTGGAGCCCATTATATCGGCTAATTGGCTGACGGCATGGAGAGGGTGTTAAAATGGGTCTTTTAACTGTGCGTTAATCTCCCCGAAGACAAACTGTTTGTTTTCACATTTTTATGACTCCTACTCCCACACACATTGTATATTTTGACCCAGATGATGGACAGAGTTATGGGAGAGAACTGTAAAAAAGTAATTACAAATTATGAAAAACATATATAGCCTTTTCAGCCTGGTGGATGAGGCAGTGTGGCCGGTGTCTCGTGAAGATTTAATGCTCTTGGGCTTTATTATCTCTATCTAACCATCCATCCTTATAAAGCGATTGCGGTACAGTATGCTACTGTAATAGCCCCAAACACTCCAGCCTGCAAAAGTGATAACAGCCCGCGCCCGGCCAATACTCCAGCGTCGTTTTATCCGTTAAGTCCATGTGAAATGGCCGGTTCTCCAAGGTCAAGGCATTTGGGGGCAATACCAAAGCCCCATCAATCCCCCTGACGTTAACGAGGTGGGAGATGCAGGCGCTTGGCCAGGCTGCTGTTTGGCTGAGGATGAGGAGCCGGGCTCTGCGCCGGGGAGCTGAGATGTGTCCCCATCACAGGGGGGCTGGCACAACCCCCGTGGGGTCCCCCAGGTCACCGAATCCATGATGATGGCTTGTGGCCACCAAGTCAACAGTGTTGAGTTGACGTCGCTGTTGTGTTTGATGCTGGGAAGAGCAACCGGGAACACCCAAAGGTGACCGTGTCCGTGATGCAACGTGTGTGTGCAATGATGCCGTCCCCTGGCACGTCTTGGTCACACCACATGTGCACCATACCAAGAACTGTGTATGTCCTCAGTGGTGGTAGCGGTGGTCTGGGACCATCCAGAAACCACAACTCAACCTCCAGAGCCTGCCTGGGTGCTATTTCTGCAAAAAACCATAAAAAAAGGACACATGGGGGAAACCAATCGGTGGGGTAGCCCAGGATGGGAGGTGCTCAGCACAATCAGGATGATGCCACCACCCACTGTGGCAGGTCTCTCCCACCCGAAGGCCGCTCTCCCCGCGGTCAGCCGCTGCCGGAGAGCCAACGAGGCCGGATGCTGGCAAGGAGCTGACAACGAAATGAAAAACATCAGGTTGGAGACGCTCCAGCTCCTTGACAAGGCGACTACTCACATGTGGCGATGCCAGATGAGCTCCGGCCAAGAGGCGAGGGCCAGCTTCCCGCGGGGACACTGCTCTGCGCCGGCCCCAGCCGCAGCCGCGGGTGGGAAGGGGGGGTTGTAAAAACACCTCCGTGCCTGGGATTTTACGACTTGCTTCCAAGAAGATTTAGGTCCTTTAGGAGGAGGTCCGGTAGCAGGCAGCAGGATGCCGGCTCCATCTCCACCGCAACGTGCAGGTGAGTCAGAAAACCTCCCAAAATTGGCCAATTCAAGATCAACGGCGAGCTCTGCTCCAGCCTGGAGAGAAGAGGACATTAACCAAGCCCAGGAGGCGCTGGCTGGGTCTCACCTCCCTGGTCTTCAGCAGCGGTGTCCAGCCAAGGGTATCCTCCAACTTGTCCCATTGGAGGGGCAACACTGAAGCCAGGTCTGAGGTCCATGAAGGTCCTCACGCTCTCCATTGACTCTAGCCCAACCCCATGTGCTTGCATGGGATAAGGAGGATGGGAGCCCTGGGGCAAGTGGATGATCTCCATCCTTGGCATCTCCATTCTTGAGGATGCGTTCAAACCTTGGTCATCTCCAACAGTCCAACGGTCCAAGGTTGGCCGAGTCCTTCAGCGTCCCTTCCAGCCAACGCCACTGGTCCCTGAAACATCAGCTGACGCCAGTCCCACTGTGACACCCCAAATAGCCTCAACTAGAGCCCAGGTTTGTCTCCTAGTTGGCATGGAGGCACCAGAGGTCCCTTTCTACCTCCTGCTACCCTGCATTGGCCTTCAAACCTGGCAGCCGCTCTCCAGGCAATGCCAGAGCAACGCAGCCACCACGAGGTGGGGCCATCCATGCTCCCCAGCCAGTCTCTCGGCTGGACTCAGAAACACGCAGGAATATCTTAACTCACCATCTCCTCTCCAGTTTGCACCTGTTTAATTCGACGTCTGATTTTTATATTGATTTATGGCTCCCAGGCCCTGGATCTGGGTATTTTCAAATTGATTGGAACCTGCTTTCTATTGATTTAGCTTAAGTCGCTGGACGATCGCTTTACGTTAAGCAGCCGTAAGGCGCTTTTAAATCAACGCCCCTGGCCAATGCAGCGCTGGCACTGGCAGCTTAATAGGGAGGTATTCCCGTAAAGTGCCGGTCATCTGGAAGCCAGCGCCTGCGCCATTGCTGGGCTGGAAGCAAATGTGACGAGATTTTTATTTAAAATTCAAGACAAAGGTGGGGTTTGGAGGCAGAGTTTTGCAGGGAGGACGGGGTTGTGGAAGCCTTTTGAATTTAAGGGAGTGAATCTGGGGGTCTGGTCCAAGATCCATCGCTTTGGGATGGGTAAGGGGGGACCGCTGTGGACACATCATCGCTGGGCTGAGAGGTCCCCCCACCGTGTCACCCTGCATATGGAGGGATGTCCCTATCGGCAAAGCTGCGATGCCCAAATGCCCAGGAGGGAAACTGAGGCACAAGGACCCACATCCCTTGTGGCCAGCCACAGTCTTCTGCAAGATGCCACCAAACAGCTCCAGGAGGTGATTTGGATGGGTTAAGCCTCTGTCCCCGAGCCCTTGCTTCCTCGCACGGGCAGCCACAGTGTCCCAGGTCCCTGACTCGCCTCCTGTGACATCCCCTTGCTGCCCCGCAGCTGGAAAACCTCACGAAATCCTCTTCATTGTGCGGGCTTTATTGCGCTATAAAAAGGTGTGGACCTTCCAGTCCAGCCTGGCGAAGGAGGGAGAAAAAGATAAATAACACATCCCCGTAAATCACGCCGAGATTAATGGAGAGCGCTGAAGATAAAGCAAATAAGGGCACGTGCAGGAGCAGCAGCGCCGCAGCGGAGCCACCGTGTCCTTCAGGGAAGGGTGGATGAGGCTGTTGGTGGTGGGATGCCATTGGTGATGGGACGCGGTTAGTGATGGGATGCTATTGGTGGTGAGATGCCATTGGTGATGGGATGCCAATGATGACGGGCCACTGTTAGTGATGGGATGCTGTTGGTGATGGGATGCTGTTGATGATGGGATGCGGTTGGTGATGGGATGCTGTTGGTGATAGGATGCTGCTGGTGATGGGTTGCTGTTGGCGATGGGATGCTGTTGGAGATGGGATGCCGTTGGAGATGGGTTGCTGTTGGTGATGGGTTGCTGTTGGTGATGGGTTGCTGTTGGAGATGGGAGGCCATTGGCAATGGGATGCCATCCAGTGCTGCCTGAGCGCTAACTGCTCCATACCTCAGTTTCCCTTCCCCACCTCCATCTGCATGGGATGCTCCTGGGGCTCTTCCTGCTTCTTCATCCCCCACTTCCAACCCCCCCCATTCCTATCCATCCCTGTACATCCCCCAGTTAACAACCAGAGCCCCAAAGCCCTCTGGCTCCATCAAAACACCAAATCCAGCTCCAGAAGCAAAACCTCAGTAACCTGGATGCTCTGACCAGTGAGCCGCGCTCCCACATGTGCTGAAAGATTTATCCCTGGGTAGCTGGCTGACTTTCTAATGAGAGCCAAGACGGATGCTCCACTCACCAGTTAATAGGCTGGGTCTTGGATTAGTCACACTAACTGGCATCAATGCACTGATTTTCTTTTTATTGCACATTATAACTCACGCCTGGGGAGGTGAGATAGAGAGGAGTCTTGCGGCACTGGGAAGATACGGCTCCAGCCGGTTGTTCAATGCTTACCGCCAAGGATTTGCCGCTTCCCAGCTGCCGTGGGTGGGTGGCAGGGAGGGCTTGGTGCCCCAAACCGGGACCCTCGTGGCCTGCAGGAAGGGGGAGATGGGGATGAGGAGGGAGGGGAGGGTGTGGAAGGGATGTCGGATTCGAGCATCTCATCTGGGGTCCGACTTCGCCATCCTCTTCGCCTCCCCGGGAAGAAAGACACGGTCCCACCGCCACTGCTGCTGAAGCCCCCATTGCATCACCTGCAGCTGCTCCCGCTGGGTTTTGGTGTTGGGCCAGACGTTTAGGGGCTGGGGGGACCCTCCATCACCTCCCACCCCTGGGAGCAGCGGGATCCAAGTGGCCATGAAGCCAGGACAAGCCCTGGACCACAAACCCCCATCTCCATGGACCCGGACATGCTGGGATGAAGCTCGATGGGTATCATTGCATCAATGCAGGGGTGCTGGGGTGCGTCTCCAGCACCCGTCCATCCACCCACCCATCCAGCTCCAGCTCCTGGCTGGAAATCCCAGCTCTGCGGGGCTGGAGGAGCTCCGGCAGCCAGGCAGGAGCAGGCAGCGGCTCCGCACGCTCATGCTAAGCTGTTATCTCCCCATCTAGTGACCGCAGCACGCATAGCAAGATGCACGATGTTGCGAATTATTTGGGATGCTCCCAAATGATTTAGGAACGGCGTAAACACCGGACGGAAAAAGAGCTCCCGGAAAATACGCTCCTAAAAATCAAAACCTTTTGGGTGGGCAGCTTGGATGTGCCACCCATGAAATGCCACCCAAAAGCCATGCAAAGCAAGGGGTGGTGTCCCTTGTGTGTCCCCAAACTGGGGATGCATGGGGGCACCCCGAGGTGTCCCCAACCCGGGCGGCCTCGAGCTCGAGGCGGCTCCGACCGCAGCCGCCGCGGGGATTTTCCTCTGCTTTTCCCCACTCAGCAGCTGGCCGTGATTTATGGCTCTCGCCTGAACGCTGCCACGTGGCCGAGCTCCCGTGGGCGCCCGCCCCGAGCCCCCGAAATCCCGGCGGAGGCCCATGGGACACACAAGGGGGATTTTTTTTTTTTATTTGGTTTATTATTTTTGCGCTGCGCACGGTGCTTTTTTTGGCTTTGGAAAGCAAGAAATAAATTAAATAAGGAAAGCAAAAATCTGCTTTGATTGCAAGGATTGCTTCTGCATCTGGAGGATGCAGCAGCACTGGGAACGGGCTGGGGATGCACCCACCGGCGCTGGGCACCCTGGGCACCAGGTGAACCCTGATTTTAGGCTCCTCCACCCCAATTTCTCCCCTTTAAGGTGACAGAGGATTGAAGGAGCGTTTTTTCCTTTGGGTTGATTCACTCCAACCCACTTCAGTGATGCTTGGGCCTGGCTTCCCCGTCCCCCAGCCCATCACCGGGGCATCAGGGCACCTTTTTCCCCCCAAAAACAAAGCCTTGACTCTCTCTCCAGACAATTCCCATCCTTCCAGCCTCCCCCTTCCCTTTCTGAACTCATGGGACATTTCAAGCTTTACACCCCAAGACACAAAGGCTCCAGCTATCCCCAGATGCAACGCGGCTGCTGATGCCGGTGATTCACGAATCCCTTTTTTTTCCCAGACATTTCCATAACTTTCCCAACCTTTCCAGAGGCAAAACGCGGCCAATAATTGTTTTCATGCAAATTAGAGCCAATTAAACCAAGATAGAGTTTACTGGAAGGCGAGACGGACTTTCCGCAGAGCGAAACCTGTTTGGATTTCATCACGGCATTAATTACAGGTGAACGCGGAGGTGATTGCGC